>JABEVN020000589.1:0-29740 GCA_013146195.2 Codonopsis lanceolata | reverse complement strand
CAGGATGCCACCGGGTTTGCTTATTTAAGGAGAAATCTTGGTATGATTGATCCCTCTTGCTTAATTTCAAAGTTATTTGTTAATGTTTCTTTCATACTTAGGTGACCTAGTTTTACACTAATCGGAAGGCGTAAATCTCTCTTTCTAGGAAGACTTCAAAGGTTAGTATTATTACTTAGTCTATTATTTTAAAAAGAGGTTTCTAAAGCAAAAAGGGGGGTCAAGGATAAAATTTGGTACTTAAGAAAATATCTTAAGTTCCCGCTTTTTCAACTAAAATTTTCTCGCCTTTAAATAGACCTTGAACCGCATTTTGCAAAACTTTACGAAACCCTCTGACAAAAATATTTCTCTCTCTATTCATACTCTCTCTCTCTCTCTCTCTCTGTGTAACTGCTTTCTGCAAATCCAAATTCTTCTTGTTTCTTCTTCTCATCAACGACAATGGTACGTTCCTCTCTTCTCTACTTGAAACTTACTACGTACTGTTCTGTATTTCATTTCATAACCTAAAAATTATTTTGGAATTCAAACGGTCATTTTCGAGTTTCTACAATATTCGCCATTGTTGTTCTCAACAAACCTTGAATACTGACAGTCGTTTATGTATATTCAATGTTTATTCTTATGAAAACTTCTGTTATACATTTCTCGGGTTTGGATTCTCTAAACATTCTAGGGTTTCAAGTTTCCATTTCGAAAAATTCCAATTATTTCAGAAAACCTTGAAATTTCTACTTGTTTAGTTGTTGAGGTGAAAAGCCCTAATTTTTTTTGTATTCCTTTCAGGCAAAAGCTTCAAAATCTAAGCGAGACAGCGGAAAGAAATTGAACCCAGAAACTGACATTCCTCCCAGTACGGATGTCAACCTTCCGGGCTATCCAACCTTTCCCGCCTCTCATGACATCATAGTCGCTCTGGACCCGAAGTTGTACATTCCAGGAATGTGCATTGACCTTCAGTCAATTAGCACAATAGCTGCCGGCGTCAAAGCATGCGAGGACATGAACGCCTCTGGTATTCTACCCCTCTTCTGCCTGAACGACAAAAATTACAGCATCTTTCTGGCAGAAGAATTCTATCAGAGAATGGAGCTCATGAACAAGAACGCTCTTCGAGGGTGGATTCAAGGCTGTCCAATCTCCATTATTACCGCTAAGACAATTTGCACCATCATCGGCGTACACTTTGGTGGACCTCTTGAAGCAACCATTGCTGAGGCTGTACATGCCTGGGAAGCAATGAGGGGAGTAGATACCTACAGAGAACCGCAAGGGAAAATGCTTCGAAATCTCTTCCCTGTGGACGTCTACTGCTCTAGCCACCTTATTGACAAGGGGCTTCTATTCAAGAGTGGAGCACACGATATGTTTACGGCACACGATATGTGGACGTCTACTGCTCAAGCCACCTTATTGACAAGGGGCTTCTATTCAAGAGTGGAGCACACGATATGTTTACGGCCCAACAAATCAACTTGACCAGTGCCGTATTTCTTCAGCTCCGTCTCAACTGGGGGGACCATCATCTTCAGTGAATTAAGGCAGTGGGTGGAGAAAGCCAAGAATAACCCCACTTGCAAGCGCCCCTTCGTAAGGCTGATAAATGCCCTTCTTAGAGATGACTCGAATGTCAACTCTTCTTTGAAGGATGATGAACTGATTACAATGGCCAAGGAGAAGAAGCTAACCGCTTCGTTCTTTAGCAAGTACTCTGAATATGAGAACAAGCAAAGACTGCAAAAGGGTCTACCGCCCGTCTCCATAGACAAAGTGGCCGCGTCCCTCCATCAAAAGGCCAAAGACTTGGCTGATGAGGCAGAACAGCTGCTAAGAACCAAGATGGCAGCCAAAGGCAAAGCAAAGCCGACAAGGCCGGAAGAAGCCACTCCAACTGAAGAGGAGCAGGCCAAATGGGTTAGGAGGGAGATGAAGGAAGGCCAAAAGAACCAGCCTACAGCCAGACCTGCTACTTCCTCTACCCAAGCCCAACCTTCACAAGCCCAGCCAACCTCTCAAACTCAACAAACCATTCCTCCTGAGTCATCTACTTAGAGGAATTCACCACCTCCGGAGGAGCCTATCCCTCAGGAGGAGCCTCAAACTCAGGAGGAGCCAGCCAGAACCCCCACTCCTCCTCCTCCTTCACCCTTTAACTACTCACCTGACCCATCTACACCTTCCTCACCTCACCAATCCCAACCAACTTTCTCAACCACACCACAACCAACTCCCATCCCTCCTACACAGCCAATAGACTTTGCTGCCGCCAAGTTCCTTTTCGAACTTTCGTCAGTAGCAGATCTATTTACACCTACCCCACAACCTCCTCAACATTCCCTTCGAAAACCAAAATCCCTCTTCTACCCTGCCCCTTCTTTCTGGTTTTCTACCGACCCTCTACCTGAATCCTCCCATATCAGTGAAAATTATGACACTGATATGGAGCTGGATTACCCACCATCCCCTCCTCCACCTCCACCTATAACCTTATCTTCCTCTACCTCCTCATCCGACTCCTCTCCCCCTCGACCACAACAACCCTTCCGGCCTCCATCTCCGGAAGAAGTTATTCATATTGGCCAAGCCTCCACGTCAACTCCTCCGGCCAATGATGAAATTTTGTCACGGTTGGACGCAATATACGAATGACTAGGCGCTCTCACTAGCATCTCTACCGCTACCGCTGAGATAGCCACTGCAGTGTCCAAAGCCAATGATCGAACTGCAGCACTTCTACGACAATTCCAAGAGGATGTCTGGACTCGTTTTGGACAGATACGACACGACTTCACCGATGTCAAGATCAACGTTGAAGCTCAACGAGATGAATGTGTCCGTATTTGCTCCTCCCTTTTCTACGAGTTATTCCATGCCATCACTCTCCATCTCGGCAATGGCCGCCCTCCGGTTCTAGAGCTCAACCGCATTGCTCGCGACTCTGCTCACAACATTATGAATGCTAATCGTGATCGTGATCTGGCCATCACGGAGGAGAAGCAAATGAGGTCAATCAACAGAATGCTGATGGAAGAGAACAACCGTCTTCGTGAAGAACTGGACTACCGTTCTCGTTCCACCAGACCTCCTACTGATGTAGATGACGAGTATGAACGCAAAATGGAAGAGCTAGAGTGAGAACGAAGCGAAAAGGAAGCTGCAGACAAAGGCAAAGGGAAAAGACCTTGGTAGTTTTGTATCTTTTCTTCCCTTACCTTTGTATTTATCTTTCATTTTGAAAACTCTGTTATATGTAAACATCTTGTTTATAAGAACAGAAGATTATGTGTTTCTCAAAATTGTCTTGTTTAAATTCCTGTTACTTTATTTTCTATATCTGTTTAGAATTTAAACAATTCGTTTAAATTTATTAAACAATGAACTTAAATTTACGCTAATCTAACGTGTCTTGTTCTATGATTTTTATACACTTGTATGCACTTAGATTAGTTCCTTACAATTGAGGTGCTCTTCTGTCTGATAGAGGCATGTCTTCTGCTACATTATATATAAATTTCTCAGACATGCTATTATCTATCACATAGTCTGTTTTTAGCCCTCATTTGTAGTAATGATGACCAGATATAAATAGGAGGAGATTGTTGATTCTTATGTTAGATTTATATATGCTCAGTTCATTACATTTAGTTTTATACTTCAGTGGCTAATCGGGCTGCGTATCGATTAGCGTGGCAACTGTGTATAGAACTTTGCCTAGTATAGTTCTTATAGGACTTTACAGGTTCAGCGGAAGACCTCTTCAAGCTTCATCGGAAGACCTGCTTAAAGCCCACAAACGGCAGACCTTGTGTCCACCTAGTATCTTATGACGTGTCCTGTCCAACAATGACTCATTGGATTAATTCAAACTAATCTAATCATTGTTTGAATTAATCCAAGACATTCCCTGACATATCAAGCCGCCGAAAGCAACTTTCCGAAAAGCAGGAAGACTTTTCGTCCTGAACAGTGAAAGAAGGAAAAGCAGACTGTCTCCTACTGTCTGCAACAACTCTCAGATCTGACACCTAAATCGCCCACTTTTTGAAGATCTCAGAAATCATTCCCTGCTCTAGATATCTGTGAAGACGAAAATCCTTGACTGACAGCCCCATGCATTTAATGCATTCATAAAAGAAGCTGTTGAAGTATTCGTCTTCTCCAACGGATCTTTTGAAGTGCACCTGCTATAAATACTGCCATTAAAGACTGGAGAAATAGAGAACTGGATAGAATCAATCGAACACTAATAGGATTGCTCTGAAACTCCATAACTCCAAGTCTTTCAACTCAGTGCAATCAAGAGATCCTCTACAGATCTAGAAGTCCTCTTCAACAACAAGAAGCTGCTCATCAACACTTATTGTTTTATCTTCTTGTTGTTTACTTTCATTAACTATACTTCTGCACGAATTAAATATCTTGTATTTACAGATATTTAATTCCCTAGACCCCAAACACAAGTCAATATTTTGTACACGATCCATTAGGGATATTCTTTGTAATTGATCTAGTGGAAAACATAGTGCACAATTTAAATCCAAGGTTGACTGCCTTGGTGGTGGACGTAGCACTCATTATAGTGTGAACCATCCCAAAATACTTGTGTTATTCCTTACTGTTTTTCTGTTATTTGAACTGATTTAGTACGTTGATTATCATTATCCATTTACAGCAGAACTTTAGTAACTTGTAAAAGGTCTACCGGTAGTGCTTATCGGCAGACCTGGAACAACTACCTTGAAGGTCTTCCGCTACTTCAATCTTTCAATAGATTTCAAGTACCTTTCAAAGTATTTACTAAAAAGTTTTAAAGTGTTTAATAAGCTATTCAACCCCCCCTTCTAGCTTATTATTGTCCCCATTGGGACCCACATGGTTACACCTTAGGATTGTTGCCCATGAGTTTGGAATTATTTAGGACAAGTTTAGAACAAGTTTGAGACCTGTACCTCGCGGCCGCATTGGTTTTTGGACGTTGGCTCGCGTTGAGATGCTGAGAGCACATTAAAATGTGCAGAATATGGAAGTAGACCCCATGCGGTCACATGGGCCAAAAATGATGCAACCGCATCATACAGTTTTCAGCCTATGTGTTTTTCTTGGTTAGTTTTGGCTATTGACCACCAAGCCCTTGGCCCTTGAACGTCTTTAGTGAGTCAAGCCTCCCTTGTTGACCTTAGAACAAGCCTCTTGAGCCCTTGGATGAACCCTTATCAATGGCTAGCAAGCCATAGACAATAGGAAGCAAGATAACCCCCCTTCACATGGATTAAGGTTTTCTTGGAAGGTATAAAAGCAATTTTTAGCCATTTCAGCCATTAGTGACCACCAACAACCAGATTTTCATAGAGTGAACCTCCATTTTCGTCCATAGCAAGAACACCAACTTGAGAGACCATTTACCGTAGTTCCGGTGATCCGATCGGCGATTCGAGATTGCCAAATCGAAGGCCTTGCTCTCCTGTACAACAATCCTTGGTTTAATCCTCCTTTCCTCCATTATTCATAGGCTTAAGGTGAGTTGACAATTCCTAGAATTTTCATGTTCAATATTATAACATGACCCCTTCATTATAGTTGTTCTATTGATGCTTAGGAACACTTTTTGTGAAGAGAAATCCTCCAATTCAACCTATGAAATGTGTGTAGGATTTTATGATATCTTTATGAAGTTGTGATTTTGACTTTGTGCAAAGCCTGAATGTTGTTTATAATGTGCCTAGGAACAACTCTTGTGAACGAATATGCTTCAATTCTAGGTTTAACAAAATCACCGATTCTAGGGTTTGAAACTCGGGATTTGGTTTATGGCTAGTTTAAGGTCATAAACGACTTAGTTATTGAGTTCTAAATGAACGGAGAACATAGAAGAGGGCAATGTGATGCATATAGTATCAATTCTCTACTTGGTTGAATTTGTGACGACCCGACCCGGATCCCAAGACGAAATCCCAAGGTCGTGCCGCCGGAAAGCAAATAACAACAATCAAGTAACAAATAATGTGTAGGGCCATAACGACGATACACCGACAACTCAAAACACATGCGGAAGCGAAATGAAATAAAACAGTGGCGCCCGAGCTAACAAGCTCAAACTAAAAACAACCAAAGAGATAATTAATCTCTCGTTCCAAAAATTCGATTCGCGTGCCGCAACATTGGGCACGTAGGACAAACTCCCTGTTATGCAATTCAATAATAAGCATAATATAAACCAAGTCATCGGCGAAATTACGGCCGGAACCCAACATTACACTAAGTCTAAGACTCTAGTCTAACAACTCAACGGCTAAAAACATGCCGAGAACAAACATAATACTTTAACTAGCAATGTAGCATGCTAAACATGATCACCAATTAACCAAGCACGACTAAAACCCGTCGGCTACCAACAACATAAGTACCAATAATTATAGTACTAACAATAACAAAACATATGGGAGTATAACTACCAATATACATCTAGCACGACTTCTACTGGTCGTCTACCAAAAGAACAAGCTAACAACATAATTACAACATTACAAACACATACAGGTTTGCTACTCAAATCATGAAGTTTATATAACTTCATCTTCCCAACGACCTCACCAAAAACAAAACAAACATCTAAGTAGCAAACTTGCCAAAAGAATCTTTGTCAACGCAATCTTCTGATTTACTTGGATCCGCACGCCGGCTCGGATCTAGGGAAAACAACCAACAAATAAAAGTAAGTCACAAAGACTTAGTAAGTTACTAACCATAACTTCCTACCATGGCATAATGCTCAATCATAAAATACATCATGCTATCGTCATGAAATAACCTTATACAAATTCATGTTATGGCATCCATGCTCAACATTAACAAAACATGTTATCATTGTAGTATAACATCTCACTAAAATCCATGTCAAGGCATTTATATGCTTAACGATCATAATTCTTGTTATTGATATAACATAGCCTTCCGATGATTTACATGTCAAGGCATATAAACTTAACAATAATGATTTATACCTTTGGCATAAAACCACATTCCAATAATACTCATGTGATAGCATACATGCTTAACAACATTAATCAATATGTTATCTATTAAGTATAACATGTAAGAAACCAAAACAAACATCATATCATATCCAATTCACCAAGCACGTTATTCACTTAAGCACTTGTGAAACAATTCATATATAAGGGATATGATACCATTACCCAAATTCCTCCGCGTGTCGCTCTCGCAAAAACACGTGCAAAACCCTTATGTGCCCTCGATATCCTCTCGTAGATATCGACGCCCCGAGACGATCTCCGCCGAGTTCCATAGTTATCAAAGTCATGTGTATTACTACAACTAAGATAAACTACTTCCCCACCGTGGCCATCGATGGAGGGTGTGTGCAAACCCGCACGGCGATCCATCGCGATCACGAATCTCACAATTCGTGAAGACGATGTATCGATGTCGCCCCACCAAAACTCAACCAAACCGACTCACTGGACTCAAAACCCAAGCACAAGTAATATATACTCATATGCTCAAAACAAGTAGGTAAACACTCTACTATCAAACTAGTCATGCAATTCACCCACAACTAGCATAAACATCACAACCGAGAATCATATAAGTTCTCATAATCAAGTGTGCTTCACACACCTTAAACTTCTTGGAGGCTCGACCTCCATGAATTCTACCCAAAATTCCGTAGGACTTAATATTATAGTTCCTAGGATTCATACTAACCCAAAGGTTAACTCCGTTGAGTTCAATCTAAGTTTTCCGAAAATTCAAGGAATAGAAGCTTAGGCTTCATCATCCCCCTATATTCATAACTATCGCCCGAAACCATAATCCCAATGTTCAATATACTCATATAAACCCAACAAATTACTTAACAAAGCAACTTAGAACAAATTAATCATCTTGTGCATAATTTCATCTAAGTCATCATACCAATCATAACCTTCAAATCATGATTAAAATTTACAACATGGTTTAATATAATCTCTTAAACATGTGTAATTCAATAACTAGGCTTACAATCATGTTTAACAAGCCGAAACACAATTTGGGGAAAATCCCCTTCCAAGCATCTTTGTCATTCAAGCTCAATACACATAATCAATTCATATAGCAAAGTTTAATATACTCTATTAAGCATATAAAACATATTAATCAAGCTCACATCATCCATTTGCAAGCTAAAACAAAATTAGGGCAAGACACCCTCCAAGTATCTCAACCAAACCAACATCAATACCCATGGAAAATCAACATAACCAACTTCAATAAACTAGTTAGAACATGAATTTCACATATATCATGGTCTCACATAGGTCAATCAAGTTCTATCATTCGATTGAAAAACCTAGGGTTCATGAGTTTCTACAAACCCTAACAATGGCTTCCATTGACCTCAAATAGCACAATTGGTTGTTTCCCTAGGGTCAATGGAGCCCAAAAAGAAGAAGAAGAGAGGTAGAAACTTACTAAACTCAGCCCTCACAAAACAGAATTTTCGGATTCTTGGAGTTGGGTGTTGTTCCCTTCAATCTACTCTTCAAAATCAAGGTGTAGCTTGGGGAAAGAAGGTCTCTACCAATGGCCACCAAGGAGGGACCCTTCAAGAGCCCTAGAATCTCCTCTCTCAAGCTCTCTCTCAAGTTTTCTGTTGGGTGTTTGCAGAAAACGCAAACTGAGAGTGTTCTGTGCGGCTGTTTGAGGGAGAGGGCAGATCGGTTGGGGTTTAAATAGGGGGGATTAACTCTCTAATTAATCCACTAATCAACCCCTAAAATATCTAATAGGTGTTTAGGACTAGTTTAGGTTAAGTAGATGGGTTAAGGTTAGGTTTAGAATGGGTTAATTGGTCAAAATCAAAAATTTCGGACGGTGAGTGAAAGAGTGAAAGAGGCAAAATCCCGAAATCTGGGTACAGGGACCCTTGCGGTCGCATGGGGTTATGACCATGCGAGCGCTTCATAGCTGCATCCTCCATTTCAAGCTTTGCTGCTTCCTCGCTCGATCCCGGACTCTCCCGCATGCATTCTTGAGTCCTTCCAAGCCAAAAAGGGTCTACAAATCAACCTTAATGACCTCCAATCTATAACCAAAGGAATCAAGTCTCAAACCCCAACAAAACATGGCCAAGAACTCAGATAAAACACACCCGAACGACCACCGAAAAAGTCAAACTGAGAAGGGTTAACGCCTGAATCAAACTAGCAACCAAACCGACGATGCAATTAGCATCTAACAAACATCCAAGGCATGTTAATGATGTTTTGAATGCCTTCCAACAAATATCCATGTGATTACAACATAAAACATAAACCCGAGATTCAAAGCATCTCGTGAAAGGAAAATGCATACAAGCATCTCAAACGACGTCAACGATCATGCTATTGACTCTAAACATATACGGGAGCTAAATGAACATGTTTATGATGATAATAAGTGTATGAATCCATGCATAACACACGCAAGCAACATTTCAGGGTTTTACATTCTCCCCTACTTTAAGGAATTTAGCCCCTAAATTCTTACCGTAGTCATCAAACAAATGAGGATATTTCTCTCGCATCTCCAACTCGGTCTCCCAAGTTGCTTCCTCGATCTCGTGATTCTTCCAAGGAACTTTCACCAACGGAATTTTCTTGCTCCTCAAAACTTGCTCTTTAGTGTCAAGTATCTTCACCGGCTGCTCAACATAAGACAAATCCGGCTGAAAAGTAATCTCCTCATACTCAAGAACATGGGAATCATCCTTAAGATATTTCCGTAGCATAGACACATGATACACATTATGAATCTCTGACAAAGACGGCGGTAAAGCCACCCTGTAAGTCAAATCTTTTGGTACCCCTTCTAGGCGATACCTTAAGAAACACAAGGTCTCCAACCTGAAATTCCAAATCTCTCCTTCTATTATCCGTATAACTTTTCTGTCGACTTTGAGCGGTGAGCAATCTATTCCGAGTTAATTTCACACTCTCAACTGACCGCTGCACAATCTCTGAACCCCATCATATTGCTTCTCCAACAATTAGGAGATCTACACTTCTCGTACGGTGCCATCCAGATGCTCGATTGGTAACTATTGTTGTACGCAAACTCCGCCAAAGGAAGGTGTGTATTCCAACTCCCTTTAAATTCAATCGTACAAACCCGTAACATATCCTCAAGTATCTTAATTGTTCTCTCGGACTGACCGTCTGTCTGAGGGTGAAAAGCTGTGCTAAAGTTCAACTTGGTCCTCATAGCTTCTTGTAAAGCCTGCCAAAACCTCAATGTAAACCTCGGATCCCAGTCTGTAACAATACTAACTGGAACCCCGTGCAATCTATCAATCTCCTGCACATACAATGCCGCTAACTAACTCAATGAATATGTCATCGCAATCGGAATAAAATGAGCCGACTTCGTGAGTCGATCAACAACAACTCAAACGGCATCAAAAACCTCTACGGGTACGCGGAAATCCCGAAACAAAATCCATCGTAACATGTTCCCATTTCCACTCAAACCATAAACCTAGACTCAGTCTCCGAGTCTACTATCTTAAAAATCAACCAAGTAGGCAAAAATCAAACTACCAGAAATCCCACATTCACAAGTTCGAAAATTTTCAATAACCATAATACCAAGCACTTAGGTTGAAAATATCTTGACTCATACTTGAGTCGCATAGCACTCACAAATTCCATGGCTAATTAGTTAAGCATGTGAATTCCAAATATATCATCGGAGCGTATCCAAGGACTTTATAAACATAAGTCTCCCGAAACTATTTGCTTCGGAGCTACAACATGAAATATAAATACAAGAATTCTAAATCATGAGAGGTAAAGATGGCCGATAGAGCAATTCACAATTTAAGGAAGAGTGTTCCACAACACACTTCTAAAACAAGTAAGTTAACATTCAGGATCATGCAAGTCATGCTCGCAACTTCCAAATCATAGACAATGCACATAATAGCATCATGTGAAAATTTATTCCATTTATTTTCCTTTTCTTCTGGTAAGAGGTTTAGTCAATTTCTAACCTACTTACTACCAATCCTAGTCCACCAACGAACCTCTTTTGATCACCAATTTAGGGTACCGGCTAAATTGGATTTCAAAAGCTTTCGTTGCAAGGATGCGAAGGGCTATGAGAAAATCTTAAGCATCCTTTGCTACAGTCTCACATAATCATGCAACTGTGTAATCATGGCATATCCATAAGGCATGAGAATCAGGATTTTATCATGCTATACTTTAAACAAATTACATTGCTTACTAATGCATATAAGCTTGTTCATACTCAAACACAACCATTTCCGTTAGCCATATTTATTACTCTTGTAAACCATGTCTTTTCTTTTAACAAAATGTATCTACCATGCATGCTCATATATAAAGATCATACATTAATTTTCCTTTTGAAAATAATATACGCACCGGTACAAGTTATGTCTATACTTCATAATCACAAATATATTTTACTCATAATTTTAATCATCAGCGAAATGATAAAATTCCTATCATTAGTAGTGTCGCATGTACACATGTATATCATGCAAGTACGATATAAAATAACCAAGTATCATCATACATCATCTCATATACTCCATGTAATTCTCACGATTCATATAATGCATAAAACTCATAACCATGCATACGACACAGTCAAGCAATTACTATGTTATGTGTAATTACTAATCCAATCGTATATTCTCATAAAGTTCCATCGTGCTAATTTTCTGTACAATGGTAATTCTAACAAATAACAAGGTTCGTATAT
This sequence comes from Codonopsis lanceolata, assembly GCA_013146195.2. NCBI lineage: Eukaryota > Viridiplantae > Streptophyta > Magnoliopsida > Asterales > Campanulaceae > Codonopsis > Codonopsis lanceolata. The sequence continues at coordinate 17,968 of JABEVN020000589.1, read as the reverse complement.
TCACTATACTCGCCTAACAATACTTTCGTAGTAACTCCAAAGAAAAGAGGTAACATTCACTCTAGTACCCACAACCGTCAAAACTCTGTAAAGTCTTTCATTACCTTAGTCCAAAATCTCGTATTCGTTAAAACACACACGAAATACTCTCGCGCGGCAACGACACCCTATTAGTCGTGATTTAGCGGTATACTTGCTCGTAATAACCGTAATCCATCTCAGAACCACTAAGTATCGATCGTGCGATTCAAGCGCATCCTACTCGCATAAAAATCACACAACAAAGTATAATTATTTTACTGTACACATATCTCTATAGAGCATACAAATTTAACGCACCACTAGTATTTACCACTAGTAGCATTATCACATATTCAATATTCACATATGTATAACATCGCCATCCATATAGGCTTACATAACCGTATTACTTTACTGCAATCGATTGTCTACCGACAAATCAAAATTTCAACCAAAACCGTAAACCAATCCCATACCGGGACATCCTCCTCAATAATATCCATAAATCGAGGAAAGCAAAAATAATTAAATCTCAACACACAATGCAATGTATGTATTAATGCATATGAGCTACCGATACAACGTGCACTCATAATAGCGATAATAGCAACCATAATATCCGTATAATGAATTACCTCCTATCCAAGGTAGGTCTCAAAACTCCGCAATGGCCAACCGCCACGCACACATACAACCTCAAACCCTAGCTCGTCTATAACCATTTCACTAAGGGTCACTAGAATGCTTATTAGTGCTCTTAGAGTCATTAATCCTCAATTTAAGGCAATCCATTCCAATGTGATCACCACCATAAACTAAACACTTGTCTATATTGCTCCAACACCTACACTTGGTGTCCCATTTCTCAAACGAAATTTATACAATAATTTATCACCTCTTCATCTATGATTTTAGGTAAAAGCATCACTCCGCTTACTATTCCACGGATTTGCCTACACAGTTTCAGGAGGTACCAACTGCCCTCTAACCACATGATCAACCTTAATATTCCACGAGGTCCTCTCTCGTGTGTTCCTTAATATTTAACTTTTCTCATAAATATAAACCACGCCTCTTGATAATCCGTAAGCTGTTATGGAATAAATTGCCCGTAACACCTCATCCTTAATCCTTAACTCTTTCACAATTTATGGAGTCTTCCTAGTCTCATTCGGTACTAAGTACTCTTACTCTAATGAGCTAATTTTATGAAAATCCATAAATATTGAATCACAATATCATAATATTTGCCACCAATTCTCCGGTGGATTCCCAATCATGGATACCACTAGTACCACCTTATATTTATCAACATTGGCACTTCTACTAGTGCTAACATCCATTCTAGTTCAAACATCTTAACATGCTATAACTCTCGACGTTAAGATATAACAAATCACACAAACCAACCCCCAAGGCCAAGGAACCTATCCCGGCTGAAAGCTAAATTTATAATCATAGCTCTGATACCAACTGTGACGACCCGACCCGGATCCCAAGACGAAATCCCAAGGTCGTGCCGCCGGAAAGCAAATAACAACAATCAAGTAACAAATAATGGGTAGGGCCATAACGGCGATACACCGACAACTCAAAACACATGCGGAAGCGAAATAAAATAAAACAGTGGCGCCCGAGCTAACAAGCTCAAACTAAAAACAACCAAAGAGATAATTAATCTCTCGGTCCAAAAATTCGATTCGCGTGCCGCAACATTGGGCACGTAGGACAAACTCCCTGTTATGCAATTCAATAATAAGCATAATATAAACCAAGTCATCGGCGAAATTACGGCCGGAACCCAACATTACACTAAGTCTAAGACTCTAGTCTAACAACTCAACGGCTAAAAACACGCCGGAGAACAAACATAATACTTTAACTAGCAATGTAGCATGCTAAACATGATCACCAATTAACCAAGCACGACTAAAACCCGTCGGCTACCAACAACATAAGTACCAATAATTATAGTACTAACAATAACAAAACATATGGGAGTATAACTACCAATATACATCTAGCACGACTTCTACTGGTCGGCTACCAAAAGAATAAGCTAACAACATAATTACAACATTACAAACACATACAGGTTTGCTACCCAAATCATGAAGTTTATATAACTTCATCTTCCCAACGACCTCACCAAAAACAAAACAAACATCTAAGTAGCAACCTTGCCAAAAGAATCTTTGTCAACGCAATCTTCGATTTACTTGGATCCGCACGCTCGGCTCGGATCTAGGAAAACAACCAACAAATAAAAGTAAGTCACAAAGACTTAGTAAGTTACTAACCATAACTTCCTACCATGGCATAATGCTCAATCATAAAATACATCATGCTATCGTCATGAAATAACCTTATACAAATTCATGTTATGGCATCTATGCTCAACATTAACAAAACATGTTATCATTGTAGTATAACATCTCACTAACATCCATGTCAAGGCATTTATATGCTTAACGATCATAATTCTTGTTATTGATATAACATAGCCTTCCGATGATTTACATGTCAAGGCATATAAACTTAACAATAATGATTTATACCTTTGGCATAAAACCACATTCCAATAATACTCATGTGATAGCATACATGCTTAACAACATTAATCAATATGTTATCTATTAAGTATAACATGTAAGAAACCAAAACAAACATCATATCATATCCAATTCACCAAGCACGTTATTCACTTAAGCACTTGTGAAACAATTCATATATAAGGGATATGATACCATTACCCAAATTCCTCCGCGCGTGTCGCTCCTGCAAAAACACGTGCAAAACCCTTATGTGCCCTCGATATCCTCTCGTAGATATCGACGCCCCCGAGACAGCCTCCGCCGAGTTCCATAGTTATCAAAGTCATGTGTATTACTACAACTAAGATAAACTACTTCCCCACCGTGGCCATCGATGGAGGGGTGTGTGCAAACCCGGCACGGCGATCCATCGCGATCACGAATCTCACAATTCGTGAAGACGATGTATCGTCCCACCAAAACTCAACCAAACCGACTCCAGCTGGACTCAAAACCCAAGCACAAGTAATATATACTCATATGCTCAAAACAAGTAGGTAAACACTCTACTATCAAACTAGTCATGCAATTCATCCACAACTAGCATAAACATCACAACCGAGAATCATATAAGTTCTCATAATCAAGTGTGCTTCACACACCTTAAACTTCTTGGAGGCTCGACCTCCATGAATTCTACCCAAAATTCCGTAGGACTTAATATTATAGTTCCTAGGATTCATACTAACCCAAAGGTTAACTCCGTTGAGTTCAATCTAAGTTTTCCGAAAATTCAAGGAATAGAAGCTTAGGCTTCATCATCCCCCTATATTCATAACTATCGCCCGAAACCATAATCCCAATGTTCAATATACTCATATAAACCCAACAAATTACTTAACAAAGCAACTTAGAACAAATTAATCATCTTGTGCATAATTTCATCTAAGTCATCATACCAATCATAACCTCCAAATCATGATTAAAATTTACAACATGGTTTAATATAATCTCTTAAACATGTGTAATTCAAATACTAGGCTTACAATCATGTTTAACAAGCCGAAACACAATTTGGGGAAAATCCCCTTCCAAGCATCTTTGTCATTCAAGCTCAATACACATAATCAATTCATATAGCAAAGTTTAATATACTCTATTAAGCATATAAAACATATTAATCAAGCTCACATCATCCATTTGCAAGCTAAAACAAAATTAGGGCAAGACACCCTCCAAGTATCTCAACCAAACCAACATCAATACCCATGGAAAATCAACACACTACAACAAAAAATAGCATTTACAACGTTTGTTTTACAACGTTTTTAAATAAACGTTGTTAAAAGTTGACTTTAAACAGCGTTTTTTAATTAAATGTTGTGTAATTGTGGTATCCCTCTATTTTACAACGTTTTTTAAAAAAACGTTGTACTTTTACAACGTTTTTTTACAAACGTTGTGCTCAACAAAGATTTTACAAGGTTTTTAAACAAACGTTGTGCCGTGCAAGGTATTAATTTTTGTCTCTCCCGCTAACAACCCAATTGCGCGGTAAAGAAGCTTAGAAATTATTTTGCCAAAGTCAAAATCCCCAATCTCAAACCTTGTCTCAGTAGCTCTCGTTTTCAGCCATTTTATTGTTCCTAGCTTCTCTCTCTAAACACAGAGATTTCATTGATAATCTATGCTTTCAGGGAATAAAAGAGCTTCGATCGATAGGTGCGTTCTCTCTCTCTCTCTTTCTCTATCTCTCCCTCCAAAACTTCTCTCACACACTCATGTCTTATTGTAAATGGGGGTATTACACTTATTAAGAATTTTCACTCCAAAATTTAGGGTTCTTAACAAAGTTCATTAGTTTTTGTTGAAATACGAGTTTGTGTTGAATTTATGATGGTATATTGTGTGAGCTTGTGTGATTTTGATTTTTGAACCATATGTTGTTTCCTCTATTCTGTTCAGACTCCATCAACTGTTGTCTACTGGTTTTCTCTCTTACCCAAACGGTAAGTTCTCTAGCCCTAAAAAAATTGGTTCTTTTTTTTCTTCGTTATTCACTCTGTATTTTTCATTACTGTATTTTTCAGTAAGTTCTTCATTACTGATTGTTTGACTTTATGCAGGTTCTTTGATTTTATGCAGGTTCTTCATCAATTGTTGTATTTTTTTCGTTGCATGTACATCTGCTACTTTAAGTTAATGACTTTATGCAGGTTATTTGATGCACCCATTGACATGTGCAGGTTAAATTGCATGAAGAAGATACCACAAATGTTTAAGATCGTCTTCTCCCTCTGATTATTGACTTGCTTAGAACTGTGAGTGCTCATATTGTATTATTTATCGTATATAATATATCTGACTGAACTACATAACGGGTCAGCTTATTTGATGTAGCAAGTCAACCTAACACTTCTGTGTTGTGATGTCATTTTTATTTTGAACCTTGTGACCTGTGGCATGATTTTTCCTGAACATTAAGATAAAATATTGAACTCTGACACTGTATATAGCTCTGAATGGACCATGATGATGAACTCTAAGTCAGAATGGCCTATTTCCTTATGTCCTTTTGGCTTTATGCCTTTTCTTTTACCATGTTGTTAGTGACTTCTCGCCAGCTTATTGCTCAATTTTTCTTCTTCTCTAATTACTATTTTTCCTATAAAAAGCGCTTTATTCGGAAGTGCACTAGTTGATAGAAAACAAAAACTACCATCAGATATTCAATTTTTAGTTTCAATTGATAGAAAATTGTCTTCAAAAGCAAATATTGTAAACTAGTGTGTGATGCATCCAGAATTATCTAGTTAACTAGATCAAATCTGAATGTGGCCTTTAATGCAATTTTCATCTATTATAATATGCATTCTTTACTCTTCCAACAGGATCAATTGTTTTGTTGCGATTATTACCTGTTAATCCTATTAAGAAAGCAGGGAACCCTTTGTTTTAAATTCTCAATCTCTCACAATGCAAGACCAATTGGGAAGAACAACAAAATATTTGCAGGCAAATTTGAAGATGAGAATAAAATAAACCCAATTAACCAGGTAGCTGAAGATCAGAGATACAAAAGGTGTTGAAGCAGGAGCGCAAGAGAGGGAGGGAGGGAAGGTAAACGGGTAAAATAGTGTATATATACACATAAAGTATATTGGAAGTGGTAAACTCAAAGCCCGGTTAAGTAAAAAAATTGTTATAATTGGAATCGCTAGTCCTAGAAATTTGATGTCTCGTGGCTGAAAACACTTTTTACTTCTTGCGTATGCAAGTTCAGGACCTTTTGATCAATATTTATCTCTTGGTAATGGCGTCAACCTACAGTTTACATTTCTCATGTTTTTTCCTTGGGAAGTTTTCTTTTGCGAGGGACTCCTCCCCTACTGATGCTTCCCTTAGTTATTTCGTCATTCATCTTTGACCGAGGGTTCAAGTTACATATTTGTTTATTTTATGGATAATTCCTAAAACTTTAGCTACTGGAAGACTTGGCTACTATAACTACTAGAGCGTTGGGATGCTCTAAGTAGTAGGTTCGGTTACTCTGATTAATATTTATCAAAGTCAGTTGGTAAGTCATATGTGGGAATGGAAAGTGTGAAATGTTTGTCTTAGTGTGAGGAGGTGATGAAGGCAAGAGCTGAGTTCAAGAGGGTGGATTGAATATGCGGTAGAAGGTAGAGGGCTTTGCTTAAGAGAGAGAGCAAGACAGTGTGAAGGTTAATGATTGGCCCTTGTGAGCGTGTATAAGTGATCTGCATTGTTAGACCTCTTTCTAGGCTATTAAATGACTTGGTAACTTAACATGATATTAGAGCTATGGCTACACACGGTTTCGGGTTTGCTTTTCCTAGCCTTGCATTTCTCTCCTGAATCCTGTTGTTGTCTTCAATGGCATTGCCAATACTTCTCTGTCAGTTATTTTGATGTCAGGGTAAGTACATACATGCAGATGTGCTATTCAGTTTTGCAAAGGTGACCCAATTTCTTATTCTCTTTATAGATTTGCCCTGTTAAGCATGCAGCAAAATGTGTTAATTCTTTTCCAGTCTTCAAAGCAAGTACATAATTTTATTTTATTTTGGTAATAAAAACAAGTATATAGCTACCCCTAAGAAATTTCATCCTGTGTGAAGCTATACCCCACGACAAGGAATTGCCACACTCAAAAAAAGCTGGCCAAGTATATGTTCTTGAGGTCCTAGGGAAACAAATATAAGGCCAAGGCGTGTTTCTCATCTAACTCGGATGTGTTTGTCACTAACTTTCCTTTTATATCACTAGGTTCTCAAGAAAGTTAAAAATTATTGATCTCGTCAGTCAACCCAAAATCTTTTGTATGATGAGTTTCCTTCCATTTCTCTCTACTATTACCCTTGATGTGGGATGAACATAGGTGGGTCTTTGTTTTTTCGAAACCACCAGAAACCCAGTTTCGATACCATTTTGTGCCAATCTGATCCCAACAGCTTGCAGCTTCATCTGTTCAATGTAGAGCTGCATATGAGCCAATCTGAATCGATTCCGGCAGTTCTTGTTCTTGCAGTTTTGCTTAAGCATCTTTGGCAATGTGTACCGTGGAAGAGGATCAAAATCTCTAATCTGTCCATAGCTTTTATAACGTGTATTATGTTGTTCTTGTTTCCCCAAATGCTGTTGGTGTTTAAGTTTGGCGTAAAACCTTCTAGTGAGCTTTAGTAACGACTGCACCTTCTTGTCTTGCCAAATCACTCACAAGGACAATATGTTAATATGGGTTTTGGATGCACAGATTACAAATCATCTTGATAGATTCGTTTCAGTTTCTGCATAAACAGTATGAAGTACCACATTTCTTCTAACACTCTTCAAACTTTCAAATATGTTCTCAGGCCATAAACAGTATGAAGTACCACATAAAGGTCATACTTAATATTTGTTCCACTTATAAAGCTTGCATAACTGATCACCTAATTAGACTATGTTAGACAAATTGAGCTTTTCCAAATAAAAAAGCTTATATACCTCTCCATTCATCTCATATGCAAGTAAAACATCAGCTTCAGGATTTGTGGCTTGACTTAATGGGATTGATGCCTTGTAAGGCCCTCCATTTTCCTCTTGTAATTGACATTTGACAAAACATAGATTAAAAAGGGAAATATGAGCCAACAAACAATTCAGTAGGGAACGAGAAGGAAGAAAATAGAAGACAAAGGTGAGTCAAGAGTTTTTTTTAATAAGATTAATGTGGCCACACCTTACACCTGTTGATGCTCACAAATTCAACATGTTTTCCACCCCATGGTGTGACACTTGCTAATTTTGGTATTCCAACTAGTTCAAGAACATCTGCAAGTTTAGCCCTGTCCCAAACAGCTGAATGGAAGGCATAAGAAGATCAAATTTTTGACACAAGAAAGCACCATAAACAAACCAGCACAATAATATTCTCAATTGGAAATCATAAAGAATGAATAACTTGAAGTAAAACAAAGACTGCACGTAATGCATACATTGGATCATTGACATAGGAGAACTATGTTATTTACATGTTTGGGCCCATCCAAGTTCTATTTGCAGTCTTTATACAAAGATAATGTATCAAAATCTCTTACAGTCCAAAGTATGAGATGTATGAGCATTTCCCTATCAAAAAAAAAAAAAGATAATGTTTCAGCATCTTAAAAAGTAGTCTTCGAGTTTGAAACTGGGATGATTTAAGTTATTGAGTTTGAAACTTGGACATCTCTGATTTGTCTGTGTTGTACAATGTTGATGAGCCAACTATTCGAAGTCTTAATGGCTGTCGGGTCTCTGATTAAATTCTTAAGCTTGTTCCATATGTCGAGGTTGCCAATTGATTCTTAATTAACTACTGATGTGTGTTCTTGGTCTCTTCACGTTTGCTATTTTTTTGGCAGTAGCTTTATGTTTTTGTTGCTTTGCAGGTTAGGGTAGTTGGACTTTGGAATCTGGTACATTCCTCCCCTAGCATCTCTTAATGGAGCTTTACAACCTGTAATTGGATTATTAAGGTAACTCTCATGCTGGTCCTCTGCTTTTCAAATTCCTAATTTTTTGAATCAAGAAGAGGGGGTTACTTGCAGTAACTTTGGTCTTCTTGCTCAGAGGTAGCTTTGAGTCTGGTTCTACTACTTTGTTCTCAAGTTTCGTTTTTGCATAACACTTTCTTCCAGCAATTAAAATCAAAGTTCTCATGTCACAGTACAACAGAAGTCCATCAACTGTTGAAAGATTAACTTTTCAAAGAAATATTTGATCTTTATGGTCCTTCTATCTTTATGGTCCTTCTATTGCGATTGCAGATTTAATTAGAAAATATTTTACATTAGGGACAACCACTCATATATTAAAAAATGTTTTGATGGACTGGGATACTTGTTAGCATTTCAATTCCACATCTAGTTCTATTTGAATGGGAATATGTTTAAATTAGAGTTCCTGTTAAAGTAGACTATGATTGAATGGTTGACCATCCGTTAATTATTCCATAAAAGCCATTTTGATCTCGCTTGTTACAATTGAGGCATTGAAATCAAATTTGTTTCTGCTTCGTAATGTGGGCACACCTCTCTTTATCATCTTTCATTATTGTGGTTTAATTTGTCATCCTTATTGTGGTTTAATTAGAGAAATTTAGCATCCAAGATAATTGTATACTATCTTTTATGGTATAAGTCGTTAGTAAAGAGACATAGATTTCATAAGATTGGAAGTTTTTGCCCCAATAAGATTAGTTTTTGCCCCAACTATAAGTTGCAAGTGAGTTTTGGATTACCAAGTTTCTCTATAAATGCATTCCGTCTCTTGTTTCAAGCATCGATTTGTTGTCCTCTAAGGCAGTAAGGTTGATATGTGCTAGTTGATTGAACAATGATTTTGCTGTGGTTGCAAATGCTTGTTGTACCTTCTTATATTTGTTCGTTTAGATTCGATATTCCATTTGTTGTTCTCAATGGATTTTGCAAGCATTTTAGAAGACTTGGATAATCTTAAATTACGACTTTCATTCACGAAAGCGGCAGATGCAAGTGATCCGCTCAATCGCATGACTTCAATGCATAGCACTTCAAGGAATTTAGCCAAAAAAATTGTTCATTAAAAGAGCATGAGGCTCGTGTAAGTAGGCTCGGGGAACAACTAGATCTTCTCGAAGGATATTCAAGCGAGGGAATCTTCACGTATAAGCAAGCGAAAGATGAAGTCTTAAGAATTGAGCATGATATTATGCAAGCATTAGCCAAAGCGGGAGCAAGCAATGATTGTGAATTGAGGAGAATATTAGATGAGGTTTCACACAACCAAATGTTCTCTATCCACTCTCTCTACCTAACAGGCTAGAGATAGTTTGTAATCTCTACTACATGAAACTAACATTAATCTTGATACTTACAGGGAATGGACATTTTTCACGGTGGAAAGGTTCTGTTGTAGATTCAGTTGCAGGAGCTTTCCTCGCCCAAAATTTCAGTGATAATCTCTCAAGGTAAGCAATAGTACACTACTACATAAACTAAACTATGTTAGATGATTCATTTTCCAAGAAGAGCCAGTCGTGGGTTTTCCTAAAGATGTTCAATTTGTTGAGGTTGGTTCCATGTTGACTTGGGAGCGATGGGCATCATTACCTAGTTGACTCTTCTTGTTTTCCTAAAAGAGACTGGAAGATGGTGAATCATCTTTTTCTTCAATATGAATTAAGTGGAGTATCGAAAATGGCTGTTGCCTTAATTATTATTCATAATGTTTGAGTGCAAATTTTAGTAGATTTTCTTATAATAGATGCCATTCTCTGTTTCATTTTTTTGCTTTCAGGGCCTTGAGTCTGCAGGCCTCCGAAGTCATCTAAATTTTTTTGCAGAATCCCTTAGTAAGGCTAGGACCATGATTTACCCTCCTGCCAAAAAAGCCTCAAATCTGGGGGAATCACTGGGAAGGTTTGGCAGAGGTAGTGGATAGGGAGTGGTATAACAAAAATAAGTATAGTACATGGCAGCAATATATTAATATACCTCGGGGGCAACATAGTTTGGTGTCCCACATGTTGTGTCTGATACAAGAAGCCATCTTCCTAAGAGAACAAAAATTCGGGAACTAAGTTTTGAACTAACTATGCACAAAGAATGATGAATATCAATAATAAAACGACCACCGAAGTGTAGCAACAAAAGTATGTAACTAAGCAATAGATAGAATCGGTAGTCGTGCTAATTTGAAAAATGCAATGGCAAGGAGATCACAAACTATTATTAAATTCTTGACAAATGAAGCAAGAAAATATCATACTCACTCGAACTTGTCGTGGTAGCGCTCAATCCAAAATCTGAGACTTTAAGAGCTCCATTTGCATCCAGCAATAGATTTTCTCGCTGCAAATGAAAAAAGATACGAAAACCTATCATAAATAGAATTAACCCCTCTATGAAAAGGAATGTAGGCAACTTGTGGAAAACTTTGGAACAACAAGAGAGAGCCGTAGAAGAGGAGAAACCGCATTCCCACCTTGAGATCTCTATGGAAAGCACTCCGCTATGGCAAGAGTCCACCGCATTAATGAGCTGAAAATACTTTCTTGCTTCATCTTCTCAGCCTACCTTTTCGTAGCCTAGTAGCCTAGAAAATAGACGACCGAATATCACATTTTTACTCACTATATAGAACAACAATGTCATCATAATCAAAACTTAAGCAACATAAACTTACAATTTTATCGAAGAGTTCACTACCTGTTACAAATTCCAAAACGATATATATTTTTGTCTTGCTCGCCATAACCTGCAGCAATGGACCTTAAGTCAATACAAGAATGATACATGGCATTATGTTCATTAAGGATATGTGGGCTAGAGGAAACTCTGGTTAATAGAAATAATATGTAAGACGATAGCCCCAAAGATAAACTCGAATCGAGCAAGATCTTTATCGCTTGAAATTGCAGTTCAAAATTATAGTAATATAACATAAAAAGAATGTAATAAAGTTGACCCCAAGGCGTGGGAGAGATGACAAGGACACTCAGGTAAAGACTTCCTTGGTTCCAATCCCCATACCAACAAGGGGTCACACTTGCCTATTAAAAAAAAGTGAAGCTATTCCATGTCAAATTACTCATCAACAATTAATGCAATAGCATTGCACAAAGAACAAAGCAATGAGAAAAAGAAAAAGAGAAGCACAAGGAGTGACTTTTAAGTGAAATAATTCAACTAAGTTAACATAATGGGACGATGAGCTTAGGGCACAGATTTACACTTGCTGATGATACAATATTCTTCTTGTTTGAGGGTACTAGGCTTTTCAAGAATGCTCTTACTCTTCTTCACATCTGGGGGAAGCCTCAAATCAGGGGGAATCACTGGAAGCCTCAAATATATTGCTGCCATATTTCTATCATTTACTGTGAAGATAGCTTCTATACCGACTTACCAATAGCTATCCTTTCAGGGAATTACTTTATGACGCTTCACAAGGTATAAGTGAACTTTTAAAACTGAAATTTTAGTAATAAATATAGCTTGATCAGTACAATCACTCATATAACAAGACTGCCATACAACCATGCATGACAAACCTTGGCATAGCTTCAGAAAGGGACTGAAGAAGCTCCGGAAGAACTCCCCGAGCACTCATCACTCACCAATATGCTTTCCTTATAATGGTGGTACTCCATCCGTCTGAAAAAAGAGTTGCATTTGAGAAGTAAAACTTTTACTTTCACTTATCAAAATAAAAATAAAAATTTCGTTTACTTCTTTTATTTTACTCAAATTGCATAAAAGTTGTATCCCTTTCTTGTGACGCGATAGTAAAACATCATAGTTTCGAAAAAATAAAGAAAATAATTTGAAAATAATTTGAGTTTTTTGCTAAAGTGTGCTACTATTGTGGGTTGTTTTTAAAATTATTAATTTTTGGTTAACGCTTCATATATTTTTCCATGCATAGAATTTGTAGTGTCACATTAGTTCACCTTGATCAATTAGGATATTAGTGTCGAATTTAGTGTTGTGCAGTTGTGCTTCTTTCCCATGTATTTGCTCAATGACAGTGACTCGTTTAATCTGAATACCAGGTTAATTAGTATCTCCTGGAATAGAAAGCTTTGCTGAAATAAAAACATAGGTTACCTTATTTATTCTACCATTTAGGATGCATCAAATAGAGCATGAATCCCTATTTTGCATTCAAGAAAATGAATTTATCGATATGGTGTTTTATTTTGAATTGAATTGCACAATAAGGAAAGGCTATGTCAACTAAACTTGATAGTCTTGCCGGCCTCAGTTAGCAATGAGCTAATGTGCCTCAAGATCCTAGATATAATATGTAAATTTTACTTCGATTTTGTAATCTGTTATTTTTTGCATCAATTAAGCAGGCAAGAGTATGCCGCTTAACAGCTTTTGCTCAATCCCCGGACCAGGAGTAGCTATCAATATCAGCAGACGATAATTCATTTCTCATCATCTTTTTTCCCTATTATTTCTATCCAGCAAAATAGACCATTGAATTCTCAAGTTGTCGCTGATTTTTTGCAAAAATTCAACCTCAAAAGATCGCGATACGTAAGGCACTTGATACCCTGGCAGATAGTGGGCGTATATCATTCAAGGAATATGGCAAGCAGAAAATTTACCTTGCTCGGCAAGATCAAATCGGATGAAGGAAGAAAATGCCAAACTACAAAAAAAGCTGGACGAACAAAGGAAAGATGTTAGTGAAGTTGAAGGAGGTACATTTTGATTTTAGAACCTTCTTGTATTACCCTTTTGGATGTGGTAGCTTCAGTATTCCTACTTGGGGAATTTTCTGTGGTTATACTTGATATATTTTTTGTTACAGAGATAATATCGCTGCAGTCAAATTTGACACTGGAAGAAATATGTGCCAATGATGTTAAACTGAGAAAGGAGGTACGGACATCGAACCACGTGATTTACCTTCTAACATTGGTCTAAACTCACCTCCATAAGTTAGGGAAAAGAATCATGGTTGTTCATTTGTAATCAGGTTGAGGAGCTTGAGGATAAATTGACTAAATTGCAAGGAGGAGTCACTCTGGTAAGCCCAGTAGAGTGAAAAGCTGTTGAAAAAATATATTCAAAAACTATAAGTCAATGGAGAAGGTGTACGAGGATGTTCAATGATGTCTGGGATGCTATAACAGAGAACTCACCCAAGAATCTCAAAGAATTCAAGGTGTTTTATCAGTAGAAGCTAAATATGTGTTAATATTTGGTCTTGTGATACTTTATCTCATAGGCATTCACTCTTACAGGAAGAGCTTGGAATCGAATACGATGAAGATGTTGGTGTGAGTTTGCAGTCTTTCTCTGATCTGTTGCAGCACGGAAATAAGCGTGCAAGGAACCACTAGCTTCCCTGCTGAAGTGTTGCACAATCCCGAACTTTAGGCAGATAGGTTGCTTGGTTATCTCATAGAGGTAAATTTGATTAATATATGAAAGTGGATGATATTTGGTTCAAAAGTTATGGCCTTAATGTCAGAAAATGTGCCCTTTGTTTGTGTTGCTGGGGTCCATTTGTTTGTAGATGGCACATTCACTTTATACATCGTGTGTCAGTTCTGTAAAGATTTAACTAGGCCAAGCTGTAGGTCAAATGCCAAGCATGATGTTCCATGGGAAAGTACAAGGGAGGGAAGGGTAGATAATATTAACCCTTCAGCATTTCTTCAAACCATCCATTATAAAGAGCAATGGTGCATACAACCTAAAAAATTACCTAGTTCAATGGGATGAGCCGCTCATAGTATGACCTAGACAATGCATAGTGTAATCCCATTGGGATGGTGGACGATGCAGAGTGTAAACCCACCAGGATGGTGGAAAATGCAGAGCGTGAAACCATTAGGTTTGTTGTCACGATTGAAAATTCTCTTCCTTTCCACTAGATACACCGAAGCAGATATGAACTTAACAATCAAAGGCATGTCTTTAACCAGGCTTAGGCCTCTTGATCTTAGTTTGCACTTTAGAAGTTATTAAGGGACTTGATAATTAGAATATAATGAGTTATGCCACACTGTGAAAGTAGAGCAGTGTGGCATGAGTTATTATGGGAAGTCCACCTTGTTATGGACATTCTTTTTCCTCTTATTTCGGTTTTTGGCTATTAATTACATCATTCCATCTTCACATGCAGGCTTCCTACTTCTCATACTTTGTCTAATTTCTCGAGAATTTTTTTTTGTAGCAATGGTACGTTCAATATCCAAATGAGGGTCCATGGTACGAACTACTGGTCATTCCTTTACGGTTTGAGCTTCTTTGTTCCATCATGATACCTATATCTATAAAGGTAAGCACTTATGCAGTCTATTACTAATTAACTTGGCGTAGATTATGTTGTTTGACATATATGAGTCCTAAACTAAGTTACTCAGCCCAAATTATCGTTTGCCTTATATTATAGCATAAAACTTTGAATAGGATAAATAGCTATTTAAGATAGCAGATATGAAGCTGTAATGTTGATTCTTAAGGAGTTTGTAAACAGAGTATATGAGGGGAAACTCCATTGCTGAAGGAAGTTGGGTTTTGCATTTATCACTTGTAGTCTGAGCTTTCAGAATAAATTTTGCTTAGGCAAGCATCTTCTGTGATGGCCATAGAGATGATCTATGGCAAACATGACTTATCCTTGATGTTTGAAATGCCAAACAGGATGTGGTATTGTGGTTTTGAATGTGAAGGACTCATTTCTATAGTTTAAAGTCTTGTGCTTCTCTGTGGCAGGTGTCTTTGGATCTTGTTAAAAGCTTGTATGCGAAGTTTATTGATTGGGATAATGAGATGGTTGACCTAGAAACCAACACTCCCTCACATGCAGCTAAGTAAGAAAACGAAGTTCATCTATGACTTTGTGTTGACATGGGTATCGATATTGATTATCTTCTTACAATGTCCTTATATTTTTTAATGGCAGCACAGCAATAAGTGAAGATCAAGGGCAAGTTGAGTACATAATGACTGATAAAACTGGGACACTTACTGAAAATAAGATGATATTATGTGGAAGTAGTATTTAACTTATGCAACAGTGCTCTACCTAATCTGTGCATGAGATTTGCCTTCATTATTTTTTTTCTCTCTCTTTGCATGTTGTTCTTAGAGTACTGATGCAGTTAAAATCGATCACCATCATATTCTTATGGGAGCCGTATACAAAAACTGATTCTGCTTCCCTAATTCCCTTTCTCCCAAATATATACACTATAACATGTTGTATATATAAACTTCATCAAGAGAGCTGGATGTAGGTGGGAGGATTAAATGTATATTATTATTTGCAATGGTTTGTGGGTGGGAGCAATTGGATGTAGGTGGGAGGAGAATTAAATGTATATTATTTTTTTAAAAAATAAAATTCACAACGTTTTAAAAAAACGTTGTAATATATCTATTACAACGTTTTTATAAAAACGTTGTAAATGATACAACGTTTTTGAAGAAACATTGTAGTATATAATTCACAACGTTTTTTATAAACGTTGTAAAATCACTTTTTCACAACATTTTTATCCAAACGTTGTTATATAAATTTACAACGTTTTTAACTAAACGTTGTCTTATATTTATTACAACGTTTTTAGAAAAACGTTGTGAAATGTTTTTACACGTTTTAAAATGTTGTCTAACAGTTTGGGGACAATATGGGAGGACAAAGACAACGTTTTTTGAACGCTTTTTAAACGTTGTGAGAATTTCTGACCTATTACAACGTTACATATAACAACGTTTTTACAAAACGTTGCGAATACCCACACAGCGTTTTAAAAGCGTTGTAAAAGCCCATTTTTGTTGTAGTGACATAACCACTTCAATAAACTAGTTAGAACATGAATTTCACATATATCATGGTCTCACATAGGTCAATCAAGTTCTATCATTCGATTGAAAACCTAGGGTTCATGAGGTTTCTACAAACCTAACAATGGCTTCCATTGACCTCAAATACACAATTGGTTGTTTCCCCGAGGTCAATGGAGCCCAAAAGAAGAAGAAGAGAGGTAGAAACTTACTAAACTCAGCCCTCACAAAATAGAATTTTTGGATTCTTGGGTTGGGTGTTGTTCCCTTCAATCTACTCTTCAAAATCAAGGTGTAGCTTGGGGAAAGAAGGTCTCTACCAATGGCCACCAAGGAGGGACCCTTCAAGAGCCCTATAATCTCCTCTCAAGCCGTCTCTCAAGTTTGTTGGGTGTTTGCAAAAGCATAAGCCCAGAGATGTTGATTTGAGGAGAGGGCAGTTGGGGTTTAAATGGGGATTACTCTCTAATTAATCCACTAATCAACCCCTAAAATATCTAATAGGTGTTTAGGACTAGTTTAGGTTAAGTAGACGGGTTAAGGTTAGGTTTAGAATGGGTTAAAAATTTCGGACGGTGGTGAAAGAGGCAAAATCCTGATGCAGGGGACTCTTGCGGTCGCATGGGGTTATGACCATGCGAGCACTTCATAGCTACATCCTCCATTTCAAGCTTTCTTTGCTTCCCTTTCGATCCCGAACTCTCCATGCATTCTTGAGTCCTTCCAAGCCAAAAAGGGGTCTACAAATCAACCTTAATGACCTCCAATCTATAACCAAAGGAATCAAGTCTCAAACCCCAACAAAACATGGCCAAGAACTCGATAAAACACACAGAGCGACCACCGAAAAAGTCAAACTACGAGAAGGTTTAACGCTGAATCAAACTAGCAACCAAACCGACGATGCAATTAGCATCTAACAAACATCCAAGGCATGTTAATGATGTTTTGAATGCCTTCCAACAAATATCCATGTGATTACAACATAAAACATAAACCCGAGATTCAAAGCATCTCGTGAAAGGAAAAATCATAAGCATCTCAAACGACGCCAACGATCATGCTATGGATTCTAAACATATACTGGGAGCTAAATGAACATGTTTATGATGATAATAAGTGTATGAATCCATGCATAACACACGCAAGCAACATTTGAGGTTTTCGTAATTTTAGAAATGACTCACGGAGTTGAGATTAGGGAGTTATTGAACAATACCGACTCCACATTCAATCCCTACGACGCGTTTGTAGTGCGTTAGACTAATGTATTAGCTTACGTGACTTTCGGATGAATTGAAGGGCATGTTTGATATGTGTGCTTATAAGACTCAATCGAGTTCTTATACGGTTTATATGATTGTGTGAAGTAAATGCATAATTGAGAGCATGTTGTAGAATGATATATCTATTTGACATGTTGAATCCGCTCTTGTTGAATTCCTATTTGATTTCTTAATGAGTAAACATCTACTTGTTGAATAAGTTCGCTCTTATTGAACTTGTTCCTTATTTGAGATTTTATGACGAGTAAACATCTACTTGGCATTGCATTAGTCCAGTTGGCATTTT
>JABEVN020000588.1:0-29744 GCA_013146195.2 Codonopsis lanceolata | reverse complement strand
AAAAATAATATCCAGGGGTTGTTTGTCGTGCAGCGACTGACCTTAAGGCATTTGGGGCTGTTCTAGAATTTTTTAAAAATTCTTTGTGAATTTTAAGCTATTTTAAATCATTTTAGCATATTTAATGTCGTTTTGGGCTTAAAATTGCGATTGGGACTATCTGAGACAATAAAATTTATTTTCGATAGTGAAAATATTTATGTACATCATATGTGCTTGATGGATTTGTTCTATCATATTTCTTTTGTTTAAAATCATCAATTTATGAATATTTTCACGTTGAGCATACTTTGGTTGTGATTACGAGCCTTGCGATTTTCCCTCCTGGTACGATGTGATTATATTTAGTAATTGATTTTTTAAAACAAAGTGAATCGAAATATATATATGCTTATGACTTATTTTTTAATAAATTGTAGTGAAATGGCTTCTCATAATGTGTCATTGACCTTAATAAGGGTGAGAAGTAGATAGCTCAAACTATAGTGTTTGCAAAGGAAAATCACGTACTTGCTAGCGAGCAAGAGGTTTTGGACAACCTTGATCTTTGTGATGGTATGGGTAACTGACCGTCGCCCACCATTGCGAGAAAATCACGGGAATTCCTTACCCAGGAAAAAGAAAAGATCGATGTGCATCTTTTTCTATGCGAATAGCATGCATAATGATCTTATTGGTTGAGGATGCTGACGCTAAACAAATGTGGGAGCGAAATTAAAGCGTATTTATGGGAATATACGCTACAAAAGTTAAGGACTTTGACTTACAAGTTTGAAAGCTATAAGATTGATCGAAGCGAAACATTCTTGAACAACTACGTGAGATGTCTAGAATGATTCGAGATCTTAAAAGCGTTGGTTCTTATTTTATCTCGATGAGCGGCAAGTTCAAGCGGTGATTCGTTCACCTGCGACTCTTGGAGTGGTTTGAGGCGTATCTTGACTCATACGAGGACTCCATTCGGATTTTTGCGTATGTATCTCGCCATGTTGAGCTTGGTGAGTGTCATGAATCGAATCGCACGATAAGTGTTCACGACTCATGATCTTGCTCTTTTTCCTTGAGGGTCGCGCAAGCCACATGGAGCAACGCAAGAAACAAGCTAAAGGCAAGAAGACGAGAATTTGGCCCCAAAAGTGACAAGATTGCTAAACGCCGTAGAGACAAAAGAATATTGCTAAGTAGAAGTGCTACAAGCTGTGGTGCCTTGGGTCATTTTTCGGACTTGTCCGAGCCCAAGAAGGTATCACTTAATCCTATCTCCATGCAAAGTTGTGTTTGCTCTCATGTTTTATTAGGTCGACTCTCTCCATGTGGATTGTAGACTCGTGCTCAACCAAACATGTGATGCGAGGATCGAAGGATTTGTAGATTATCGAAAAGTTCTATTTGGTACAAGAAGAGTTTTCATGGGAAAGCAGGTTAGTGTTGAAGTCAAAGGAGTTGGCTCATACCAACTTCAATTGCTTGAGTGGGACGCATTGACTCTTCATGAAGTTCTTTATGCACACGGAATTCAACATAATCTATTATCAGTAGTACAATTGCTAGGACATGGATATTCTTTTAATTTTAGTAATGATCACTTGGATATTTGTTTTGGTGATGAGACTTTGGGTCATGGTTCTTTGTCAGATAATTTCTTTAAACTAGATTTGTTGGGTTCCCATAATTCTTCTGTTAATTCTTCTTCTTGCATGGTTTATGATGATTCTAATTCTGAGTTATGGAATGCTAGACTTGGACATATAAGAAAAGATAGGATGACTAGATTGGATAGAGAAGGCCTATTGGGGTCTCTCAGCAAAGTCAACCTACCCTTGTATGAATCTTGTTTGGCAGGAAAAGCTTGCCGAAAGCCTTTTGGTAAGGCAAAAAGAGCCACACATCCATTAGAGTTAGTCCATTCAGACATTTGTGGACCAATGAATGTTAAGGCACGTCATGGAGCTTCCTATTTTCTCGCTTTTATCGATGACTATACATGTTATGGTTATGTTTACCTTATTTCTCACCGCGATGAAGCTCTCAAGTATTTTGAGCGCTTTCTCGCAGAGGTTGAGAATCAAAAGGATAAAAGTTTAAAAACTTTTAGAAGGCCAGGGCCGTGAATATTTATCGATCAATTTAAAGAATTGTGTGAGAAAAAAGGGAATCTGTAAGACGTTGACAATTCCTAGACCTCCGCATATGAGAATGGTGTTGCAGAACGAAAGAATCGAACATTGTTGGAAATGGTTAGGTCGATGATGGCACAAGCCAACCTCCCAATTTCGTTTTGGGGGGATGCGCTAATGACTGCCGTCTACATACTTAACCGAGTGCCTTCTAAGTCAGTTCCCACAACCCCTTATGAACTTTGGAAAGGTGAGAAGCCTAAATTGGGGCATCTTCATCCTTGGGGTTGTGCAGGTTATGTCTATAGTACTTCCAATAAGTTTTGAAAACTAGGCCCTAGAGGAAACAAGTGTGTTTTCATAAGGTATTCAGATACCTCAAAGGGTTATGTTATGTACGGTGGAAAACCTGACGAAGGAATAACTGAATCAAAGTCGCACAGTGTTGATTTCATTGAGAATGATTTCCCACAGATAGGTGAAGTTAGGAACTTTTTGAAATGGAAGAAGAACACATGACATCTTTTGGTTAAGGTGGGGAATTGCCTCAACCTAATCCTATGGTACAACATGAGGTTGAACCTATGGAAGTCGCCAATGAGAGTCAAGGTGATCTTCATCCGAGTGAGAGTACGGATTCTAGTGGGAGCCCGATACTAGAACGAAGAAGTAAACGTGGAAATATACCTCGTCGTAGATTCACAATCGAAGTGGAATCTTTCCTAACTACTTCTTTCAATTCTAGTGAGCCTACATCGTTCAAAGAAGCCCTTTCTTTACCTACAAACAATGAATGGATGATTGCAATGGAAGATGAAATTTCCTCTATGAAAAAGAATCAGGTTTGGGAGTTAGTTGATCTTCCGCAAGGTCGCAAGACTATTGGAAACAAATGGGTTTTCAAAGTCAAGCGAAAGGTAGATGGATCAATTGACAAATATAAGGCACGTCTTGTGGCGAAAGGCTTTACCCAAAGAGATGGTTTAGACTATGAGGAGACATTCTCCCCTGTGGTGAGATTTTCCTCTGTTCGCCTAATCCTAGCGATAGTAGCACACATGGATCTAGAACTTTATCAGATGGATGTTAAAACTGCATTTCTCAATGGAGAACTAGATGAAGAGATCTATATGACTCAACCAGAGGGTTTTGAAGTCAAGGGACAAGAGCGCAAAGTGTGCCGACTCAAACGTTCCATCTATGGTCTCAAATAATCATCTAGGCAGTGGTACATTCGCTTTCATCAAGCGATAACCTCGATTGGCTTTGTGATGATTGAGGAAGACCACTGTGTGTTTGTTAAACGAGCCAAGAAAAGGATCTTGATTCTGTCATTATATGTTGATGACATCCTACTAGCTGGGAATGATATGGAGATGATAAATACCACTAAAGAGTGGCTGTCTGCGCTTTTCGATATGACAGACTTGGGTGAAGCAAGCTATGTGCTTGGAGTAAAAGTCATTAGGGATCGTTCGAAAAGATTTCTCGGTTTGTCTCAAGAGACTTACATTAAGAAAGTTATCGAACGATTTGGCATGACTAACACAAAACCCGTTGTCACTCCAATGGAAAAGGGATGTGTCCTTATTACAAACCAATGCCCTAAGAATGAAGAAAAGAAGAAGAGAATGTCTACGACTCCATATGCGAATGCGGTAGGAAGCTTGATGTATGCTATGGTGTGTACTCGGCCTGGCCTATGCTTTGCAGTAAGGATGTTGAGTCGATTCCAAAGTAATCCTGGACCTCAACGCTAGATGGCAGTGAAGAGGCTAGGGTTCTGCGTTACTTGGTGGGAACCACAAATCTAACCCTATGTTACCAAGGTGGGGATTTGAGCTTGAAAGGTTTCACTGACGCGGATTGGGCTGGAGATGTAGATGGTTATAAATCTACTTCAGGCTACGCTTTCCTCCTTGGTGGTGGAGCTATCTCTTGGAGTAGCAAGCGACAGACTAGCACCGCCTATCTACGATGGAGTTAGAGTACATGGCTTGCTCAGCTGCGGTTCAAGAAGCTGTGTGGTTGAGGAGTTTTCTTCAACATCTTGATGTTACGACACATGTGGATCGTCCTGTAGTCATTGCTTGTGATAGCATGGCTGCTTTAGGTTACACTAAAGATCCCAAGTATCAAAGGAAGATGAAACACATTAACATCAAATATCATTTCACTAGAGACATGGTTGCAGAAAAGAAAGTTGTTCTAGAATACATTCCTACTAGAAGCATGTTAGAGAGATCTTTCAGGATCACATGTTGGGTCTAGAGCTTCGTAGGATTTGACTTTTATTCTGAGAACACTTATGTTGACATTTGATTATTATTTCATTATCGTTTGAATAAATTGCAGTTTCATTTTGTTCCTTTTATATGTTTTTTTTTGGTGTTCCTTTTATATGTTAATTGGATGTTTCAATATGAAATTGCGTAACATATATATTTTGATTAAAAAGATGTCGTGGATATTGAATTGGCCCTCTCACACGGGTAATTCACCTTGTCGCTAGGTGGGCGAGCAAGTTGAGATAGTAAAAGTCTTTGGTACCCTGAAGGGGTACGCAAATGACATTACATTTATCGCCTTGGCATACGGCCAAGATGAGACCTTTTACAAGGTCGAATTTATATCCCAAGGAAAAGTCCGAATGTGAGATCTTAAAAGAGAGTCACTAGAAGAGTGACTGCTTTTAAGTACTCAAGTTAGACGCTAGAAGGGCGGCTAGACTAAGGTTCGTATGACGTTTGAGCATGACATGCCTACTTCGTGTGGGAGTTCCGTCATAGCATACACTTCATACTGCATGTGACTATAATGCGACTTAAGAAAATGATTGAATAATCCCTGCTTCATCACTGTGTGAGTTCTAGTGATCAAATCCAGATCACAATTATACCCTATGTGATTTAGAACTATATCATGAACTTGGATGTTGATGATGCTACTTTGGCATGCCGACCAATGGGCTATGCACATACAGTCCTACGGAGCATTGCTGGGAAAGCAGTCAACCAAGAGTGATTAATATGAGTGTCTAAGGAAGATAGTATGATATGCATCTCTATTTTTGTGTTTCAATGTCATGGCAATCATATTGAACATACGGTTCAAGAGATTGATTTTGATACACAAACATATTGAGATTTAAGAACCGCTCTTGAGGGATTGAGGATGCTTAAACTGATGCATATATACGGTCTGGGGTATAGACGAGTTTTATTTTCTAACGAGGACATTCTATGCTGGTCAGATGGTGATTTGGTATAGCGCTCCACCCTTTATCTTTCTCGTCATGTCCCACGCTTCACTTCCAGTATGAAGAGGCAGTGTTTAACGGGTTTTGATGATACGATGTGGTTAGAGAGATGAATCCATGTGTACGAGTGGGAGATGTTGGTAATTGGGCTTGTGGCCCGATTATTAAGTCCCGCCCACATGGAATACATTTATATTATTATTAATGGTTAATTGGTTTCCTAGTCCGAATGGGTTTAGGAATGACTTAACCTACAAGAAATAGGTTTCTTGGTAATAATATAAATAGGGCAACAAAAGGGATAAAACCATTATCAATCAACATATGAGGAACACGTCCTCTTAAGTGCCGCCCTCTCTCCTCCTCCTAATCTATCTCACCAAAATACTCTCTCTAGCCTAACCATCAAGAGGCTTGCATTTGCGGTGTGAACCAGTATTGATATCCGTGCTCCGTGATATCAATCCGACGAGAGAGACTTGCAGTGTGTAGATCTTGGCATACGAAGATCGTAGCTCAAGCGAAATTCTTCCGCTTCGCACAAGGTTCAAGTTCGCAAAAGGTAATTTACGATTACTGTCTTGATAACGAACTTGTATGATACATGTTTAGATATATACTTCATATGGATTAACTAGGGTCACCAGAATGCAGTTTTTGGAGAATATATGTGCTGCATGGCCAATTAGGATAAGTATATTCCTCTAATGCACACCCTAGAGAAGGATAGGCCATGTGTAATACCTTCATCTTGTTTGCAGCAATATCAAAATTCGAATGCTGTGCGTTCTTGATTTCCTAGGTTTTTTTTGGCTGTTTTTTTTAATTCTCTTCATATTTTCTTTTTGTAGATGGACTTTTCATCCACTATCTTGTTATTTCTCTTTTCTTATGAAAGCTTCTTTTTCTTATATAAAAAATCTTGTTAAGCTTTGGCACAAGGTTTACCACTTATGTTGTTTGGTTTCTATGTTTGATTACAAGTGAATGGTCTGTCTTTGGGAAAATGGGAAGCGATTATTGAAGCGGCGATGCATGCGGGACTTCGTCTGTTCTGTATCATTTGGCGATGTAGAAGATTACGGTAAAACCATCCAAGTAGGAGGGCAAGATATTCATGTGCATGGTCCATCGAGCGAGAGAACATCACGGCATCTCTTGTTGATGAATATCCGATCGATAGTTATGCGTGGACGACACGACTTCTTCGTAAATGGTATATATATCTGAAATAAAGGAAACTAGCCTCAGTTTTAATCATCCAATAACTTGTTTGTTGATGCAGACTAAATATGCTAAAGAAAGACTTAAGTTGTTGATGCGGGTGCATTAGAGGAATCAACCGACAAGACCCTAGAGACAACTCATGGACAAGAGACGGTGCTATTAGGGCGCAGCCACGACTGAATACGGGCTGCATGGGTTCGGGAATGGGCTGTCCAAGTGCATGGGCGTGACATGCATTGCATGAGAGTGGTTAGGATGAGTCACGGCAGGAAAAGGAGGGGACCGAATTCCTTGTTGTTTAATTTGCGCACAAGGAAGAGGTCAACATAGATTAGGATATTTAATTAGTTTCCTTATTGCATTTAGTTTTCTTTTTGTTCTAGGTAGGTAGGTTCCTTTTTTCAGTTTTGGTAAGTGTTAGTCAGTAGGTTTCTACCTTGTAATCCTTTAAAAAGGAACAACTTTTGAAGAAATAAAGGCAGAATGGTTTTTGATGTGCAAACGCATTACAAAGAACGAGTTCGTTCTTCCCGATTCTTCCTAACAAAGTGAGTGAAGCTTTGTACGTTGAATCAAACGGCCTTCTTTACGTTGAGCGAGTGAAACTCAACCGGTGAAGCCGCCTATCTTTTATTCTTTTGTTATTTTCGTTTTATTTCTTTGTGAATTTTCGGGCAACCTTGTTCTACAAAAGGCGTGGGCTGTTTGGGAGAGTTTTCGGAGTAGTTTTTGGGACTGTTTTGGTGAAGTTGGTTCAGCCATAGGGCTATCCAAAATTACTTGGCAGATGTGTTGATTCAAGCTTCCGCGTACGCATCAAGTGGTATCAGAGCTCAGTTATCACGAATTCTAATTCGTGAAACGATCATGGAAGTCACAAATCAGAGAGAGATGGTTTTCCGGACACGGGGACTAGTCCTAGATCACATCTGCGTGATTGCAATAGACGGGGGAAGTAGCATTAACGGAATCTCAGCAACCTTGGTTAAGAAACTAGGGTTACCAACTACAACACACCCTACACCATACTCCCTACACGGTCTCAAGGAAAGCATGGCGAGCGAAGTAACACTGCAAACCAAGGTTTCATTCTCGATTGCAAGTTATAAAGACGAAATTATTTGTGATGTTATTCCAATAGATACCTGTCACATCTTGTTGGGGCGTCCATGGCAATTTGACCAAACAGTTATGCATCACGGGCGGGAGAACACCTTCGTTATACAACGAGGGAAGAGGAAATTCTTATTGAGACCTTCACCCACTCTGAAGGAAGAAGAACCTCTGGAAGAACCACGGGCTGTCGAAGAAGAGAAAAGGGACGATCAGCTAATCAGTGAGCGGGGCATTGAAGCAGTCCTAAAAGGGGGAATGTCATGTTTCCTCATAACTCAAGTAACGTTGGACGCGGAAGGAAGAGGCAGTGCACCCATGGGTTAAAGACATTGTCGAGCAATTCAAGGATGTGTTCCCCGAGGAACTACCAGCCAGCCTACCACCCGAACGGGGAATTGAGCATCAAATCGATCTTATTCCGGGGGCTCCGTTACCCAATAAACCCGCCTATCGTTGCAACCCGACAGAGACTTAGGAATTGCAAAAACTGATTGAAGAACTGATCAACAAAGGACAGGTAACAAGAAGCATGAGTCCGTGTGCGGTACCCGCTCTTTTGGTTCCTAAAAAGGAGGGTGCTTGGAGGATGTGCGTCGACAGTCGGGCAATCAACAACATCACGGTTAAATACAGGTTTCATATGCCACGGTTGGATGATATGATCAACGAATTACATGGGGCAGTGGTGTACTCAAAGATAGATTTGCGCAGTGGGTATTACCAGATAAGGATGAGGGCCGGAGATGAATGGAAGACTGCCTTCAAAACCAAACACGGCATGTACGAATGGAAGGTGATGCCCTTTGGACTCACAAACGCACCCGCCACCTTTGTGAGGTTGATGAATGAGGTACTAAGTCCGTTCATAGGAAGATGCGTGGTGGTTTAGCTAGACGATATTCTGATATACAGTAAGGACGAGGAGGAACACGAACGGCATCTGAAGCAAGTCCTCACAGTTCTAAGAGAAAACAAATTGTATGGTAAACTGGAAAAGTGCTCTTTCATGCAGCCGAGAGTCACGTTTTTGGGGTATGTGTTCTCCAATGAAGGGGTAAAAGTGGATCGGACGAAAATAGAAGCTATCAAATCATGGCCGGCTCCTTCTACGATAACTGAGGTACGGTCATTTCTTGGCTTAGCATCTTTCTACCGAAGGTTTATTCAGAATTTTAGTTCCATTGCTAGTCCGATGACTGAGACTTTAAAGGGTAACAAATTTGAATGGACTCCAATAGCCCAACATGCTTTCGAAATACTGAAGGAAAAATTGTGCAACACTTCAGTGTTGGCCTTACCCAACTTTACACAACCTTTCGAAGTCGAATGTGATGCAAGCGGAGTAGGCATTGGGGCTGTTCTGATTCAAAGGAAAAGGCCGATAGCTTATTTTAGCGAAAAACTGGGAGGGGCTCGGTTGAACTATTCTACATATGACAAAGAGTTCTATGCGATCGTACGAGCCCTAGATCATTGGAGCCATTATCTAAGGCCGAATCATTTTGTGCTACATTCAGATCACGAAGCATTAAAGTACATACATGGGTAGCACATTGAAGTCGAGGCACGCTAAGTGGGTAGAGTTCCTTCAATCCTTCAACTTTTCATCCAAGTACAAAGACGACAAGAGCAACGTGGTGGCAGATGCGCTCTCAAGACGATATTCAATGATAACAGTTTTGGATGCCAAATTATTGGGATTTAATCTCATGCGAGAATACTATAAAGAAGACCCAGATTTCGGTGAAGTGTACTTGGCATGTGAAGGTAGTGCTCATGGAGTATATCCGTTACAAGACGGGTTTCTCTTCAAGGGGAATCTTCTATGCGTCCCAAAATGCTCGATGAGGGAACTACTAGTTCGGGAGGCACACGGGGGCGGATTGGCGGGACATTTTGGTGTAAATAAAACACTTGAATTACTTCAAGAACACTTTTTTTTGGCCCAAGATGCTGGGTAGCGTACAGGCTGTAGTAATTCGGTGCGTGACTTGTCAACAAATGAAGAGTATTTTTCATCAAGGGCTGTATACTCCCTTACCTGTTCTAGAATAGCCATGGAGCGACCTATCCATGGATTTTATTGTGGCCTTACCAAGGACTCAACGAGGAAAGGATGCAATCATGGTCGTGGTAGACAGATTTTCAAAAATGGCTTACTTCGTTCCCTGTCACAAAACAGATGACACATCATTGGTCGCAGAATTATTCTTCAAAGAAATCATCAGACTCCATGGGATTCCAAGGACCATATTGAGTGATTGGGACAGCAAATTTCTAAGCCATTTTTGGCGGACACTTTGGAAGCTGGTAGGAACAAAATTGCTATTTAGTACATCCCATCATCCGCAAACAGATGGACAAACAGAGGTCACCAACCGGACATTGGGAGCTTTATTGAGAGGATTAGTGGGGAAGACACAAAAGGATTGGGACGTCAAGCTAGCTCACGCTGAATTTGCTTACAATCGTACTCCAACATACGCAACAAAACACTCGCCCTTTGAGATAGTGTATGGGGTCAATCCTTATTTACCCATCGACTTGGTACCTACAAA
Source organism: Codonopsis lanceolata (assembly GCA_013146195.2). Classification (NCBI taxonomy): domain Eukaryota; kingdom Viridiplantae; phylum Streptophyta; class Magnoliopsida; order Asterales; family Campanulaceae; genus Codonopsis; species Codonopsis lanceolata. Next base: position 19,467 of record JABEVN020000588.1, on the reverse strand, counting down.
AAAAGGAGAATGGGTACAACCCGACGCTCTTGCAAAATGGAAATTCATGAGACAATTACACGAACAGGTTCGCACAAGGATTGAGAAAGTGAATGAAGTATACAAGAAAAGAGCCAACCGAAATCGAAGGTCAGTGATATTCCATCCCGGAGATCTAGTCTGGCTACATCTACGCAAGGAAAGATTCCCGAACAAGCGTAAGAACAAGTTGATGCCAAGGGTTGAAGGACCATTTGCCATAACAGAGCGAGTAGGCGATAACGCATACAAGCTGGACCTGCCCGGGGAGTATTCCGTTAGTGGGACATTCAAAGTGGGAGACTTGTCACCCTATGTGGCCGATGAGAACTTTGAGGAATTGAGCACAATTCCTTTCGAAGAAGGGGAGTATGATGCGGGTGCATTAGAGGAATCAACCGACAAGGCCCTAGAGACAACTCATGGACAAGAGACGGTCTTGTTAGGGGCTGCCACGACTGAATACGAGCTGCATGGGTTCGGGATTGGGCTGTCCAAGTGCATGGGCGTGACATGCATTGCATGAGAGTGGTTAGGATGAGTCACGGCAAGAAAAGGAGGGGACCGAATTCCTTGTTGTTTAATTTGCACGCAAGTAAGAGGTCAACATAGATTAGGATATTTAATTAGTTTCCTTATTGCATTTAGTTTTCTTTTTGTTCTAGGTAGGTAGGTTCCTTTTTCAGTTTTGGTAAGTGTTAGTCAGTAGGTTTCTACCTTGTAATCCTTTAAAAGGAACGGCTTTTGAAGAAATAAAGGCAGAATGGTTTTTGATGTGCAAACGCATTACAAAGAACGAGTTCGTTCTTCCCGATTCTTCCTAACAAAGTGAGTGAAGCTTTGTATGTTGAATCAAACGACCTTCTTTACGTTGAGTGAGTGAAACTCAACCGATGAAGCCGCCTATCTTTTAATTTTATGTTATTTTCGTTTTATTTCTTTGTCAATTTTCTGGCAGCCTTGTTCTACAAAAGGCGTGGGCTGTTTGGGAGAGTTTTCGGAGCAGTTTTTGGGACTGTTTTGGTGAAGTTGGTTCAGCCATAGGGCTATCCAAAATTACTTGGCAGATTTGTTGATTCAAGCTTCTGCGTACGCATCAGTTGTGCATTAAATTGATTAATTAAGTCCTTAAGCTCAGTTGCAATGGTTAGCTGTCTCTAAAAACAATTTGAAGGTCGTATGCATCAAGTATCATTTAAAGAGGCATGTGTGAATATTTCTTTAAGTGGCGAGAGGGGGATAGAGATAGAGAGAGTGATGCGGAAGCAAAAAGAAATGTTTTCACAAATAATTTCTTTGCATTATTAGTTTAGGGGTTTATCAGTATTTTTCTTATTAGTGTGGGTTTTTTCGTTTTATTGAGAATAAGCTGTTTTTTATATACATTCTCCGTTGTAACCTAATAAGACATAATACACTACAAAAAAAAACAACCGAAGCAGGGCAATTTTCGGTTGAAAAAAATCGAAAATCAGTTTCAAATTGATGTTTGCAACGGAAAATGTCCGTAACAAAGTCCATAGCAATAAGCCTTGTCCCTAAATTGTGCAACCACTTTCTTCGGTTGCAAAAACCTTGCAAAAAAAGTAGTTGTAGTTCGGTAGTTTCGGTTGCGATGTGTTTCCTAGGACATTTTTTTATATCCGTTGCAAACAACAACTGATTTATTTCTGTTTCTAATTTGCAACTGGTTTTTTCTGTTTCAAATTTGTTACACATATAACTAAACTAGCAACTGAATTTTTCAGTTTTTAGTAGGCAACCTAATTTGCAACTGGTTTTTCTGTTTCAAATTTGTTACACATAGAACTGAACTAGCAACTGAATTTTTCAGTTTCAAGTAGGCAACCTAATTTGCAACAGGTTTTTCTGTTTCAAATTTGTTACACATAGAACTAAAGTAGCAACTGAATTTTTCAGTTTCAAGTATGCAACCTAATTTGCAACTGGTTTTTCTGTTTCAAATTTGTTACACATGGAACTAAACTAGCAAGCAACTGCAACCTAATTTTTCGTTTCAAGTTGCAAAAGTCCGTTGTTGGTTTGTAACTAAATTTTTTAAAAAATAAAAAACTTGCAACGAAAAATTCTGTTGCAGAATATTATTTTCTGAAAATAAAATATTACGAATATTATATATATAAATATTTATCAATTGTACCTGATTGGACATTTCATTTAAATTATCTTAAATCAAACAATTAAAGTCAACAAAGCGCTTCAAACATTACGTTCAAAATGAATTGGCAAACTGTCATACTAAACTGTCGCACTGTTAAACTACATAGAATTGTCAAGTTGTCATACTTTAAACTAAATAGGAGCTCGTGGACGATGCTCGGAGCCTCTTAAGTCCTCGAATTGCGCATCTCTTGGAATTGCAACTGGAAATCTTTTTTCATTTGTTCAAATTTCGCCTCATATTTGGAATTCATTTGTGCCGTGACTTCATCCCTCATTTTTTCAACTCTTTCGGTCAACTTATCTTCAAACTCTTTGGTCCAGTGAAATCTCCATTTGAGCAGCGTAGATGAGGAAATCGTCTTTGCTACTCAAGATCTCTCGATGCAGAAGGCGATGAACCAAAGCCGTTAAAGCGATTCTTTACAACTCCACCTCGATACATCCACCCAAGCTGTAGAATCAAAACCATCACCTTTCTTTTGAGCAGTATAATTCTCCTAAAATGTAAAAAAAAAAAAAGAATATTATAACTTTTCTATTTGCATTTTATAATTATAAATAATAAAAAGAACATTGAGATCAAAGATACATCTTTCAATAGCGATAGAGTATAATTAAATGTTTAGAGTGAACTAATAAAAGTAATAAAACATTTAGATTAAACTCACAAATATTTTTTTGGACTTAGCATCCACAAACTCGCCGCTTCCTTGCTTTCTCTTGTGGGTTCTAAGGAAAACATCATCTTCTGTGATCACTTTATCAGGATTCTTCTTTATCTGTAATGACAAAGAATAATAATTCCCTCTTATGTTCTATCACAATAAACGAGTAACCTCAAAACATATTAAGTGTAGCAACCAAGATTGTACTAAAATGCGAGCATATCCACAAAGACTATATAGACAATAGATAAACTCTCACCATCGCAAGCTCATGTGAGGCAAAACTCTTTGACCCCTCGAATGTTTAGTTAATCCTAAGCCATTGCGGTCGACTTACGATTTTTTCTTGCTTGTTCACATTTCTTCCTCGCCTTATCATTTGCATAAAATAGCAAATGCCGGTTCCATTCATGTTGCGTGCACCAAGATGGGTGCCCACTACTGGCGTGAATTGTTGTCGTCCCCTATGACACATCCGCTTGTACTGCTCGTAAGCCATCTTATTCCAAATTTTTCGAACTTGTCTTTTCGGATATGTTTCAATGCACTTGTAATGTCTCTGCAATTAGGAAGTTTAAAAAAAATGTTATAGTAAGAATAGATAAATTAACTAATTAATTGGATTGAATATGGAAATATTACATTCCATTCCTTGAAATAGTAATCTTTCATCTCCTCGGGTACTTTCTTCCATGTGGGACCATCTTCACCGACAACAAATTTTCCTTGAATTGCACTTGTTATTCCTCTAGCAACACAAGCAAACTTGATACCATCGTCCGCTCTGGAACTACCAAGTTGAAACAAAATTAGACCACTCGGACATCTAAAAGAAAAACATATTCCAATCAATTTTTTCCTTTCTAGAAGTGGGAACTATGTATGTATATTTTTTGTATATATATTTTTTGTATGATTGTGTTTATGCTCTTTGATGTTTCCGGAGTCACAATTATCTGGAGACGTGCCTTAGTAAACGCCATCTTCTTGTTTTGTGTTTATTGGTGGATAGTTCTCTTTTAGCTTATAGGTTATTCGATCCCACTACTAAGAAAATTGTAACCAGTAATGATATGGTGTTCCATGAAGATACAAATAGGAACTGTAAGAGGAATGAAGACGAAGTGAAGCTTGATGTATTTGATTGGGGAGATAGTGACTGTGAAGACGTAAAACATGATTTCAATGACATTGATAAGGTTGAAGAAGGTACAGAAGGCAGTCCAAATGAATCACCTGTTCAAACTGTGTTGCATGGAAATAACGAAGGAAGTTCATCTCCTCTAGTCCATCCGACTGAGAATTAGAAAACCACTTAGGTGGATGCTAGATTACGAAAGTGGAGAGGGTCCATCGCCGATGAAGAAGATTTACGTAACCTACCGTTATTCGTTAGAGATTATTTTCTCAGGGAGGGTTTTAAAGGAGACAGTCATGAAGCGACTAATTGGTCGAGCGGACACTGATCCAATCGTTCATGCAAGCAAGAATCTCCCTTTTCTGGTACAGACTTTAGGCATTGGCATCAGACCGTTTATTGCAGCCTTGGTGAATAACATGTGAGGTCGACCACCCCTGAAGAGGTTCTTGCGGTATATTTGGTGGAGTTAAGGGCCTTGGCGTAAGCTCGACTCAAGCGTCTGTAAGAAATGTTGTCTTGACTATTCTGTTGCATTTAGTCGGTTTTAGGCGACACGAATCGACCAGCTTGTGCAATGGCGGGACTTCATGTCCTAAGATTGATGCGAACCAACGACCATTGCTCGTTATATGCACAACAACAAATGCATGATAATATGGGTGGAAGTGAAAAACTTGCTCTAGTTTTCAATATGGGTCGGGTATTGTGATGTAGCCATAGCTGGGGAGTTTCACAAATAAAAGCCTTAGGCGCGGTACTATTGGAGGTGAAGACTTGCTTCAAAATATGATGCATCATCTTTTACCTGATATGGATACTCTGTTTTCGAGTCATGGCATAAATGAGATAACAAACATGGGGTTGCTTCGAGTTGCAACTCAGGAAGTGATACACAAGCTCTCGTCTCAAGCCAATGCGCAAATTGACATTGACCTAAAAAACAGAATAAAGATATGCAAGGTCTTCGACAGGGAGGAATTTGAGGAAGTGAACAAAGAAGTTTTTGAAAAATGCTCGTCTCTCATAAAACAATGTTTGCATGATGCAAAGGTGGGAGCAGAAGATCTACACGATGTAATTCTTGTTGGTGGTTGTTCAAATATTCCCAAAGTAATGGATATCGTAACCAGCATCTGTAAAAAAAATGAGATCTATTCAGGTATTAACCCATTGGAGGCTGCAGTTCGTGGGGCTGCACTTGAAGGAGCACACTACAAAAAAAAGTAGTTTTTAGGACGCCACTTTTTAGGTCACATATATCTTTCGACCCTATTATATAGTTAATTAGGTCGGCCTAAGTTAAGGGTAACTAATACTTTTATTTAGTGCGGTCACCTAGCGTCCCAAATAGTTTTGATGTGAATTGGCGGCTAAGATGAAAATTACCAAAATTTCTCCCTCAAATATTCCCAAAACTTTTACCCACTTCTCACTTACCTCCCACTCTCTCCCGCTCTCCCCGTACAAATTTTGTAGGGTTTTCTAGGAGAAACTCTTACTAGCTTCAGCGGCAGATCCAGGGATACGAAGGAGCGTGCGCACAGGTGAGGTATATCTCCTCCTCGTCTTAATTATAGTTGATGATATTTTACAATTTGTTTCATTTTGTTCTTGGGATTTCTCGTCAATTTTCTCTCATATGCCGCGTTTGTTCGATTCATGGGAGGTGCAATCATTGTCATTGGTCTCCAACAACTCAAGGGTTTGCAAGGCCTTGGTCACTTCTCCATCAAAACTGACGTTCATCGTCTTCTTCTTATTTAGAACCTCGCTCTAGGAGGTTCTCCCCTTATCTCTCTCAAGTGTGTGTGTGTGTGATCTTTAGTAATTAAAGTTTCCTATTAGTTCAATTCTGTTAGGCTTATAATGACCTGCTTGAACCCTGATTAATTTGTCTTTAATTTTAAGGAGTATAATTTGAAGTATATTACGTGTTTGATGAAATGTCTAACTGACAAATTAGTTAAAAAACTGATGCGTACGTAGAAGCTTGAATCACCAATCTGTTCCAGCTTTTTTTGGACAGCCCTATGGCTGAACAAAACTCTCCAAAACAGCCTCAAACCTGCCACAAATCCCTCCTACAATCTGCTTAAAATTGTGAAGTTTCTTTTGTAAATTACAACCCAAACCCCTAGCTTAATTTGGACAGATTACAACCTCTAAAACTGCTCCAACCTATTAAATAAATTCAGCCCCAAACTGTTTGGTTTGAACAGAATTTTTCGTTACAAAAATAGCTAACCAATTATCAAACTAACTCCCCTCAACAAACCCTATCACACGCCTAATTAAAGCAGGCTTTGGACTGCCCAACAGCCTGTTAATTCCAGCAACTCACACGCCTAGAATCTGCTCAAAATACTTGCCAAAACCCACTCCTAACCTGCTCCTAAAACAGCCCACCTTTTGGACTATGGCTGTCCCAAACAGTTCACGTTCGTTGGAGATTATCAACTGCCCAAAAACTGCTTCGTCTTCGACCCCATACATTTCGAACCCCAACCAGCAGGCCTTTGGCAAAGTTAATTGCAACAGTCCTTCTTCGCTTCTTTGAGAGCTGCTCCAATTCCGTTGGTAAATTTTGAATCAGCCCCAAACCTCTTGCTCAACATGGTAACAATCTCGTGGTCTTCGTCTTGGATCACACCCAGTCGTGCACCCCTTATACTCGTCACTCTCCTTCCGATTCTTCTCCCAAGGTGGTTTAAATTCATAGAAGACCCACGTTAACTCACAACCCAATGTTTTGGATTTGATCCTTGCCAATTTTAAAAATATCTTGGTCAAGTAATCTGTACCTTCTAGTTTCCCTTCCACTTTACCATCGTGTTTAATGAACAAAGAGAAATTGATGAGAAATTCTGCCCATTCCATAACCTCTTTTGTGCTTAGCATTATGCATTGATTGAGTTTTAACCCAAATTCATTATAATGACAATTTGGACTGGAAGAAGTATTCGTAATTAAACTTGTATCGAATTTTCCCACCTCGTTCTTGTCGTCTCGTTCCTGAAGTTTACTTTGCGCTTTGGCAGCCTCTAAACCGCTGCTCGCTTTGATTGTTTCACAGCCGAGTCCCTTGTTTTTGTTTCCTAAAACAACACCCTGCTTGCTTTCTTCATACAAAGTTCCAAACTTTGTTTCTTCTAAAACAACCTCAATTTTTATTTCTTCTCCCTTTACAGGTGCACTCCGCCTCTTTCAGATTTTCTTATTTTTTTTGGCTCTATCTTGATTGCTTGTTCTTCCCCGTAATTATCAGCGACAAGTCTGATTCGCGTGTTACTGATTCTTGCAAAGATGGTGCTGAATCTGAATTTTCCTCTTCCTTGCTAGCTATCAAACAGATTCCTCCTCCACTTTCTTTGGATCTTCGACGGTTTGCGGCGTGACCGAAGTTGCCTTCATCTCTTATTGAGGTGGAAGGATTTAATCTGAATTTCTTCCTTCCCTGTTCCAAAACATATGCATTTTCTCGTCCATAATGCACAACGGACCTATCAAATTGCCAGGGACGTCCGAGAAGGATGTGACAACTATCTATGGGCAACACATCACAAATAATATCTTCTTTATAGTTTCCTAAAGAGAACGAGATATTGGCTTGTCGAGTTACCTTTACTCTCATGTTTTCTTGCAGACCGTATAGATCGTACGGCACAAGGTGTGCCGTGGTTGGCAGCCCTAACTTTTCGATCAAGGTCGTAGAAGCCCCATTTGTTCCAGCTTTTTTTTGGACAGCCCTATGGCTGAACAAAACTCTCCAAAACAGCCTCAAACCTGCCACAAATCCCTCCTACAATCTGCTTAAAATTATGAAGTTTCTTTTGTAAATTTCCACCCAAATCCCTAGCTTAATTTGGACAGATTACAACCTCTAAAACTGCTCCAACCTATTAAATAAATTCAGCCCCAAACTGTTTGGTTTGAACAGAATTTTTCCTTACAACAATAGCTAACCAATTATCAAACTAACTCCCCTCAACAAACCCTATCACACGCCTAATTAAAGCAGGCTTTGGACTGCCAGCCTGTTAATTCAGTCAACTCTATAATCTGCTCAAAATACTTGCCAAAACCCACTCCTAACCTGCTCCTAAAACAGCCCACCTTTTTGGACATGGCGGTCCCAAACAGTTCACATTCGTTGGAGATTATCAACTGCCCAAAAACTGCTCCGTCGATCCAGAGCAGGCTGCTACAAAACATGTCTCTTAATTATTAGATCTTTTCAAATAGGGACTCTTTGTGAAATGGAGGGAGTACTTGTTTTGAAGTTTTCGCTTCTTTTGGGTATTTGTTAACATCAACTTGATATTACCTTTGTTGTATGAATTGATTTGGCGAGTGCAATTGTTTTTGGTTTTTTTTTGGGCACTTTAATAACACATACATACATATATATATATATATATATATATATATATATATACACACACACATTTGTATCTGAAGTCTTTTTCCTTGTAAAAATTGTAGCTATGAGAGGTGGATTAGGTGTATCCAGAATGTAAGAAGTTCTTTGACATTTGAGAATACACAATTGAGCTCACCGCCACCACCGACTCTTGCTCGATTATTCAGTTCACCTGTATGTTTTTATATATGAAGTGCTTAAATGATCATATGTAGAACAACTCAATTGCTCAAGCTTTTTGTTTGACTCTTTGTTTCAACCGTATTTGGTTAGTAGATCACAATTCTATGTGTATAATGTGTGAGAGGAAGTGACAGTTTCTATGCTTAAGAATAGTTTGTTTGATCATTTTAGACTTTTATCTTGTTGATCCCTAACAAGGGTGAATCTCAAAAGGGTGACGGTTTCACCGCCCATCGGTTTGGTCGCTAGTATTTACAAGATTATAATGAATGTGTAATCTATGATATTGAACCTATCTAGCGTTAAAGGTCGAGAGGATGTTGATCCGTGACCAATGAGGTGGTTATGGATTGAGCCATAGGGTGCTTTGGACATAACCACGTTCGACATTAAATCTACACAAAGATAGGCGGCATATCTAACAAACACAACTATGTGGATGGATTTGTTTCAAACTTTAACAAATAGAGGAATTAAAACAAGTTGACAAAGCTAACATAAAAAAAATAAATGTCATCAATGAATAACATATACGTTCAACAATGAAACAATGGTGCACACCCATCAAACGAGGGCACCCCAACAAAACAATGGTGCACACCCATCAAGCGAGGGCACCCAACAAAACATATCGTTCAACAATGAAACAATGGTGCACACCCATCAAGCGAGGGCACCCCAACAAATTTATGTTCAACAACAAAACAATGGTGCACAAATTTTCAGATTAACCATAATATTAATTGAATTCATAAAAACACAAAGAAAGGAATTATATTAACTTACGTGTTAGGTGAATAATAGCGAGCGGTATCCTCATCGGCATTCTCGAGGTGGTCGCGAGCTATATTGTCACCGACATCTCCTATCGGCTATCGTGGACTCGACTCATGTCCAGGCTGCTACCACCATCTATAAAAGGTGCTTCCATCACGCCATATCCTCATTAAGATCTTGCGAGGAAGAGATATTTCCATCTCGGGATGATCACTTAGAGGTTCATCGATAGGCTCATCTACAAGGCTGGCGTGTAAACCGAACTCTATCGGGGTTGATTTGGAAGTTTCCCATGCGGTGCCTTTGCCTCTACACCTCGGCATAATACTATATATATATAAAGAAAATAAAAACAAATGTAGACTTGCAACATAATTAAAGCATGGATAAAGTAAAACAATTTAATAATAGCATCATTAAATAACACAAACATATATTTAAAAGTTAATAATTCAATGAGACTAAAAAAGATAACATCTATTTAAAAACCACAAAACACAATCATCATTTAAAAAAAAAATTATTCTTCCTCACTACTAGTGTTCTCAGAATTAATTTCATCTTCTTCACCATCGATGCGTTTAATTCATACACAACTTCATAAACTTCCTCTTCGATTCATTTTCTTGACTAGAATCTTCCTCTTCAATTTCAATTTGGTTAGTTGGTGGTGGCAAATCAGATGCATCCACCTCATCCATTTGACCACCTTCACCTATAAGAATAAAGCGTTATTGTCAAGCTCATTATCTACTTCAAGCGACGGTTGGGATTGACATCTCAACCTCTTGAAAAAAATCATCTACTTACGCAACTCTATCGGACACATCGCATATGGAACATTAATTGTGCATCTTGCTTTGGTTTTACACACGGCCCACCATTTGATTCTATCTCTCTTATTGCAACCGGGATAATCTAGGTAGTACACTTGCTCGGCTGCGATGCAAGTGCGAAGAATCGGTCGTGATGCGAGCCTTGATTTAGGATTGAGATCAACGATGTTGTATCTTGGATGCACCTTAATACCCCTAACATAATCATACCACTTGCTTGCTTGAAAAGTACTAGTGTATCACCCTTGTTATTTTCACTCTCATATTCTAATTCCACAATTTCATCTAGCATTCCATAATAGTCTCTTCCAACATCATTATAAGCGCCTCAAGCGCCTGCAAACACGATGCAAACACCCATTTGTTCATTGTGCTTTTGCCAATCCCAAAATTTTGGGTATGAAATTTATACCCATTCACAAAATAGCCATTATACAAGTGCACACAGTTTTGGGCCTCGAGCTATAAACTTGATATTTTCATTTCTACAGGTTTAGGTGGGTTTTTACCTACAAATGATGAATATAAAGAGAATATAAACATACAAGTAATGTTGTAAAATGTTGTAATTGAATTATAATAATATTTAGAATAACTTCTAAGGCATCTTACATAATTAGCAAACCGACTAGTAAACTCCTTCTCCGGCCTTAGTCGGCAATTCGGCGCCGCCGAATCAATATTTGGCATCACATCTCTCACTTCATTTTCATATTCCCTATTGGAAGGTTACTTATTGATAATCATGTATATCTTTAATATTTTAATCGAAATGAAACAACTACATATTTTAAATTTATACTTACAAGACAAAGGGTTCGATCTCTTCACAATTCAATAGAGTAACGTAAAGGGACGGCCATTGCTACTTCTGCTCCTTGTCAGGACAAATATTTAGTACCGATATGCCCAAACGGCCTTCCTGGATGAGTGAAGCCGATGTCGTCCATTGACTTCAACTTCACCACCATCATCATTCCGCTCAACTCTAGTCGACTTGAACCAACACCAACCTCAAAATAGTGAGAGCAAAAGATAGAAGTTTCTTCTATCAAATATGCCTCACATATTGAACCTCAACACGTGACTTATTCTTAACTTTTTTCTTCAAGCGGTTCATAAACCTATTATGTACAAATAATACCATCTATAAATTCAAGTTTCATAATTATTTATATCAAATTAATATAAATTGATAACACAAAATGGTATCTCAAGATACATCCAAATTTGGACCACCAACTCTCTGCCTCGTGACCAAATGTACGGTAAGTGTTCCATGGAATCAAAGAAAGCGAGGAAATATCTTTTCTAATGTGCACAAAGTGATTATGATGTTTTCCTCCAACTTCTTCAAATGTTCCTCGCGTAAAATACTGGAGCATATGTCTCTAAAAATTGGCTTAGCTCAGTCAGCGCACGCCATACAGGATCAGGCAAGAGGTTCTTAAAGACAATAGGTATCAACCTCTCAGGAACACATGCCAGTCATGGCTTTTCATGCCATAAATCTTGCATTCTTCCACGTTAAACACCTACTCGGGTTTGATGCATAGCCATCAAACCTCCGCTTGTTTGATCCATTCTAAAACCAAACTTTTGTTGTTCCTTTGTGAGTGTGTAGCTCGCTTTTGGCTTCACGGTCTTCCCATTCACCTCTCTTAATTCTAGCTCTGGACGCTTACAATACTTCTTAAGATCAACACGAGCTTTAACATTATCCTTAGTCTTACCTTTGACATCCATGATTGTATTGAAAACATTATCAAAGACATTTTTCTCAATATGCATCACATCTAAATTATGGAGTATTAAATTGGTCTTCAATAATAAGGCAAATCCCAAAATATACTCCGTCTCACCAGGTTATGATGTTGCCCAAAGCCGCCAATCTTTTCTTTCCCGCCGCAGTCATTGCGATCTTGCCAAACTTAATGTTTGGTAATCTTGATACTTCATCCCACATGTCACTACCATTCAAGCGTGGTGGAGGCAACCCACGCTCAACTCTACCAGCCATGAAGTTATTTTTTTTTCTATAAAGATGACTTGTTGGCAAGAACTGACGATGACAATCGAAAAAGGTTGGTTTTCCACCACACTCGAGTGTAAATGACTTACTATTGCTCATGCGCAAGTAAGGACAAGACAACTTCCCATGTGTGCTCCACCTGGATACCCATCCCGTAGGTAGGAAAGTCATTAATAGTCCACATGAGTGCCGGCCTTCATTTTGAAATTTTCCTTCTTTGACACATCATAAGTATCAATCACATCTTGCCACAACTCAATCAACTCATCTATCAATGGACGTAAATACACATCAATGTTCTTCCCAGGGCTCTTAGGACCAGGAATCAGTAACGTTAAGAACAAGTACTCCTGCTTCATAGCCATCCATGGCGGTAAATTATAAGGAGTAACAATCACTGGACAACAAGAATAAGGCTTAGTCGAGTTGCTAAAGGGATCAAAACCATCAGCTGAGGCGCAAAGCCTGACATTTCTAGGATCGAAGGAAAAATCTGGGTATGTACGATCAAAATGCTTCCATGCCTCACCATCTGATGGATGAGAAAGCACACCTTTTTCACGAGGACATTCCTTGTGCCACCGCATATGCTTTGCGGTTGTTTCTGACATAAAAAGCCTTTGGAGTCGAGGGGCAAGCGGTAGGTAACGCAACACCTTAAAAGGTATTAAACATCCAGGCTTGAAAGTCTTCTATAGGTCCATTTCACCTAGGCACTTCTTTAATGGAGATTGGAATACTGGAGGTACCTGTGACAATACTACCCCGGGACTATTGGAAGTCTTAGAAGAGGAATCGAAGCGATTCTATTGTCGGGGCAGCTATTAAAGGAACAGGGGTTAAGCTTTTGGATATAATAGCTCTATCTCAAGCGAGACGAAGGACATATATCTCGATACAACATTAGGCGTCTCCGGGAATGCAAAGATTGCTTGCATTTGTTGACACATGTCCTAACAGATACAAGTTGACATGTCCACTTTATGTCGTTCTGCCATGTCTTGAATCATAGGACATTTTGACAAATAAAACCGAATATCTCTCATTGAAATTCACAGAAAATTTATCATAACATTGCGGTGCAATATGACCTATTATGTGCATTCTTTGATCTCGCATATCTAGTGTTAGAACTGATGGTATTCCACATTTTGGAAGGCATTAGAGGAACGAACACAATGACAAAACCACAGCGGGGAAGTGAACTGACTTTGGTTTGACTCTAAGAGAGTTGAACAAATTACGAAAAAAATGACAAAACCCTTAAATTTTTTTGTTTCAAGACACACACAATTGCCCTTTGTTGGAAGTAGTTGTTACAATACATTCATACGTACAGACAAATGATTCATACATATATGTTAAAATTGGTTTGACTTAAATGATGTTAAGGAAAAGAATGAAACCCTTCAATTTGATTCGTTACAGATAGTGCAACAATTTCAACAATTTCATACATGATCGATGGGACTTGGGAGTTCAAATTGCATACCTTGTTTAATTCGACGGAGAGGGAATGAGATGAGATGGTTTTTGGCGTGGAGGAGACGCCGGCACCAAGTTTCGCTAGAAGAAGACGCAGCAGAGGAAATTTAGAGCAAGGCGAGGAGGCGAGAGCGAGAGAGAAGAGGTGAGAGCGATAGGTAGAGAGAGGATGACGGGCATATAAATACCTTAGTGTCTCGATTAGGTTAGGTTAGGTTAGATATACTGCGTCGTTTTAGATTAGTTTTTCAATTTAATAAAATAAAATTCATATAGGATTAATTGCAGCAAATCGAAATTAAATGATGAATTTGAAACCAATGTTTTATCTGTTTCAAAATCCCTTGCAAAATTTGGCGGGTTTCTTCCCTCCAATTTTTTCGTCCAAAATAGAATGTCAATTTTTAGTTTCAAAATATAAAAATCTTATATTAATAAATGCAAGCTGAACTTGAAACGGAAAATTGAAACGAGAAGCTCATCTTTCAAAAACCATTGCAAAATTAGGTGGCATTCTTCCCTCCAACTTTTCCCCCGAAACAGGATGCGACAAAATAATTTTCCATTGCAATATGAGTTGCAAAATTAATTGTGCACGTCAATTTCCCTTGAGTACTTTTTATATTGAAACTGATTTAAATTCGGTTGCAAAATACAACCGAAATTGAAGCGAAAATTGAAACAGTTCATCTGCTTTCAAAAACCATTGCAAAATTAGGCGGCATTCTTCCCTCCAACTTTTTCAAACATGATGCAACAAAATAGTTTTTCATTGCAATATGAGTTGCAAAATTAATTGTGCACGCCAATTTCCCTTGAGTACTTTTTATATTGAAACTGATTCCAATTCGGTTGCAAATTTCCGTTTCAGTTGCCCTGTTTTCTTGTAGTGTAATTGTAGGTATTTTATGTGAATGTATGTGGTTAATATACGAGTTTAACATTCATTACAATAATTTTGGGACGTGAAATTACACATGAACTTTAAAGAAAATTATATATCAAATTAATACTAATAATTAATTCAATTGTTTTTTCTTTATCCGTGTACGGGTTTAAATATGAAAATAATTTTGTAAAAAAGGTAGTATCAACTATCCCAATTTTAGCAAGTAGTCAATTTGACGTGGATTGCCCAACAAAAATCATAAGATCTATGGTTTATTGGATGAATTATACAAAGCTTCAAACTCAACTCTCCGCATCACTGCCAATAACTAGCATCCGATCCAAAAGCCAAATGCTCGTCAATAACACAACAAAAGCTGAAACCTTACCAACCAATAAAGCTAGTTTACAAAGCCAAATGCTCGTCAACGTCTAAATAGGTGTGATTTTTTTTTTTAAAAAGTTACAATTAAGGAATGCATTACTTTAAATGGTAGTTGCGGGTCGCTATTCAAACTCGACCAATAGTTAAGGAGTGTTATTTGTAAGGAGTTATATGTAACTGACCTATGAACATTTGATTTTACGGCGAAATTAACCTCCATGTCCAGATAGTATCAATCAATTAATTGAACTCTATTGTGAGATTATATTAATGTAAGGTTGATGTTTAGTAAAGGGAAATGGTTTAAAAAATTAATCTCAGGATGTGACTGCTCATAATATTTTAAGGGGTGACTTTGTAATAGGGTGAAAGAAAATAGAGATTTAAAAGTGAATAACTACTCTCACATTTATGAATGTGGGAGTGAATCTCAACTATTAAATTTTTTAATATAATTTAATCACAATCTTTAAATAACTTTAATTAATTATATATATGTAAGAACGGTACTCTATCAATATAGATGATGCTTGGCACGGGATTAGGCCTCGCCAAAATAAGCACGAAAATAGTCAAGTAGGAAATCTCTGGTAGGTAGACATTGTTTGACGGGGTCACAGTCAGCAAAATTGTCCATCCATTCACTTAACTTGACTAACTTGTCCTTTGTCACCGACTGATCCATCCCCATAACTTGTTCAAATATTCCAAGCCAATAGCCTGCAACACAAGCAGCAATGTCTACCAATCCAATTTTGTCTCCTCCAAAGAACTTCTTCCCTTCAAGTTGCGTTTCAAGTATTTTCAACAGCTCAGGAATTTCTTTTTTGGCCTTCTCCTGTTCCACACCTTTGCCCATGAAACATTTTCCTATAGCAAATGATATCTGAAAAACAATGAATTCACCAATCAGTTTCGGTTCCCGTTGTTATTCTAGCTGTATTAGAACAAGGAACAAACTCACTGTTAAATAAGCCAGCGATTTATTTTTGTAATTTAATGGTTTATTTGTTGTAAAATGGAAAGAGGTCAAGATTATTTTTCTTTTTTTTGTCGAATGGTGAAAATCTCCACTAACCTTGTCGTCGATGAATTTGGCCCAAAACCGAGCTGCTTGCCTTGTCATAAGGATCCTCGGGTAAGATTGAAGGCCCTCTAAAGGCCTCATCAATGTATTCGACAATAAGAATAGACTCAGCAATGGGTTTCCCATTGTGCACCAACACAGGAATCATCTTATGAACAGGATTGTATTTAAGAAGATCATCACTCTTGTTTGACAAATCCTCTTCTATAAACTCATATTCTACCCCTTTCAATTTAAGAGCGATTTCGACCCGCCAACTATATCGGCTAGCTCTTACACCAAGCAACTTCACTTCTTCGGCTGCCATTTCTAACTAACACTTGTTACTGCAATTTGAGGTGGTGGGAAATGTAGATGTTGATGAGTTTTTCTTTTTCTGGGGTTTTGGGAGTTCTTATAGGGATTGGAATTGTTGACCATTAAAGATTAATTTTGTAATAGGAGGCCGATTTTTATAATATACCTACCTTTGACCAATACACAACTTTCCTATAGTGACATATGCGATGATATAAGAGTGTAGAATATTGGCTTTTTCTTGAAGAACTTAGTAAAGCCCTTGGCTTATTGTTTATTAATGACACATGAAGTCGTGAACCCAGAGGAAAACTGGGAATTTTTGTCGGCCAATGATACATCAACACTGACTATATTTTTTTTGTTTCCCAGTCAGGTAGAACCATAAGGGAGATAAAGCTCTTCCTATCATGTTTTATCGCAGCGGCATTCTCATGGCTCAAATTTGAGCTTTTATGGTATCTTAAGCTAAAACAACTTTTTACCAATTGATTTATGAGTAATGCTAGAGCCACTCAATGAGCATTTAAATTTGTGTATCAAATGATGTGGTTTTCAATGTGTTATCTTATTTGGCATTTTATGGGCTCCAATATAAGTTAAAAAGTTATGTTAACAATATGACACATAAGATGCAATATCATTTGGTACCCAAAATTGAGTGCTATTAGAGTGGCCCTAGCATTACCCTTGATTTATACACTTGGTAGTAGGGCTGGTGATTGTGTGGGTTGGGTCCGTCGAAACGCAGTCAGACCCGTTATAACCCAAAATTAAACTGGTGGAAATGGGTTGGATCGAGATGGGAGACGGGTCAGATCGGGACCCATCTTACCCACAATTTCCATCACAAAAATATATTTATATAGTACTCCCTCCGTCCCTTAATAATTGTCATACTTGACCCGGCACACAGTTTAAGAAAAAGCAATTGACTCGATTATTTATATTGGTTTAATGTGTAGTTTCCTTTAAAGTCCACGTATATGTGGCCCATAATTAAAGTAGAGTGAAAAAGTAAGGGTAAAGTGGTTAAAGTGATGTTCTAAAATAGTAAGTTTCACCTTTGGACAATAATTTTGGGACGGACGGATGAAGGAAAGGATGACGATAATTTAGGGACGGAGAGAGTAAAAATTAGCGGGCGAAATGGGTAGCGGGTCCGACCCACTTTAATCCGACTCAAGCCTAAGTTTTTTTGGTCCTGGGTAACCCTTTTCGACCAAAAAATAACAAATGGTGTTAAGGTCGGATTATTTTTCATGTCGAGTTGGGTGGGGTAACAATTTAGAGTTGCTATTGTCATACTTACTTGGTAGTAATGCACATACATTTGACATAGTGAGATGAGAAAATATTCTAAATATTCCAAATAGATACTAGGAACTTGATATATCTCTCTTACTATAAAAGTCAAGCTTATTTCTTACAATTTAATTGATAGACAAAAATAACATTTTACCAAATAAACTACTCACTATTTAATTATGGACAAAACAAATAAATTTACCATGACAAAAAGTAATGTTTTGACAAAAATAGTCTATCTATAATAAATCACTCACTATTAATTAAGATTGAACAAGTAAATTTGTCATATGCTAATTAATTCCATAAATAATTAAATAATAATTTGATCCCTTGACTTGTACCTATTTTAAAGTTAAGTCCTAAATTATTGAATTCTATTCATTTCGTCTTGTATTTTGATTTTGTTATCATTTTTCCCCCCGTTATCGTTACAAATATCGTCAAATATATTCTAAAATTACAAAAATACATTTACTCAAAAGATTAAAACTTTATTCGAAAGTAAAAAATAATATAGTTTTATTTCTTTATTTCTTAAATATATATGTTAAAGGAAAGACATTATTAGATGTATATAGAAAATTGTAACTATAATGATATATTTGTTAGTGAATATCAAACTATTAAGCAAATTTGTAACGTGTTTAGTTATCACCTATAAATAAGCTAAGAGAAACGGGTTAAGAAAATGTGTCATAATGTCAAGAAGATGAAGAAAATGAAGAACCAATTGATGAATCTATGCGTTTTATTAGAAAAGAATGTTAAAATCTAATATTTACTTCTTTAAATTTTCAGACTACTATAACAGTTTTTAAAACTATCAATGGTCCCTAACTTATAGATATTACAAACAAAACCAATGTTAGTAATCGCACATAACTGGATTCAAAATATTTTACTCATTTTCTTAACTGGGTTCCAAACCTCTAACCTCTTTTGGTCTTAATTTGCTTGCTCATCTTTATCGGACTCGAGGTAGTTACATGTGAGAATATCTATATTCCCTCCTTTGGCTATCGACTTTCTTTTTTCTATCGCAACACTCCTTTTATTGAAATAGGTTGTCACCAATCGACATCCTTAAATTAGATTTTCTCCTTACTTAGTAATTTGCACAAAAAGTGTAATGGAACTAAGAAATGAGAGATGTTTAAATAAAGAAGTTCGACTAAACGAAAGTTAAAGAATTTTTATGTCTCCATTTGAGCAAGGCGACGTGAGTGCGTTTCTTGGTGATGGTGATAACGGTGTTGACGACTGCAATGATAGTGGTGTTAAGGGCGGTGATGACGGTGATTGTAGAGATGACAGTGGTGGTTTAGATGAAATACAACATTGTGAGATTTCCAAATCATCAAATTTTTAAAGATCCATATGGGTTTCAGTTTCAATTTGAAAATTTGAAAAATTAAAAACTTGAATTTGAGTTTGTAAAAGTGAAATTTAAGGTTGTGGTGGTGGTGTGTCCATAAATGATGGCTTTTGCAAATGAGTTACTTTGAAGGTAGGAGTAAGGAATTAGAAAATGAAATCAAATCAAATCAAAAATTAACTTTTGTGCTAATGGTAAAATTTGAGGTGGTAGTGGTGGTGAGTCTATGAATAATGAGGTTGACAAGAAGAAAGTGATTTAAATAATAAATTGAATAGAATCTAAATTTAATTTTTTTGGAGTAATGCATTTTTTCGCCTTTGAATTTAAAATGAGATAAAAATATAACTATTGAAATAATTATTTATTATTTTAATAAAAAA
>JABEVN020000587.1:0-29733 GCA_013146195.2 Codonopsis lanceolata | reverse complement strand
TACCGAGTGCGAGGTCGGGGTGTCTACAACGGGGAAGCCCCTTCGCTCTCACTTACGGATCGAGAGCGAATGATTCCGATTGAAATGGCTCTACCTAGTTATCGGGTCTCTCATTCTGACGAGCAAAACAATCAAAGCGCACGGGCAATAGACACGGACCTCCTAGAAGAGAAAGATTGGATGCTCGACTCGAGATGGTCAACTACAAATAGCGGGCAAAGCCCACCATGACAAGAAGGTTAGGCGAGCCTTGGTTGGTGACTGGGTGCTCGAGAAAGATTGAAGTGATCGGACGGCGAGTGGGGAAAGCTATCACCCAATTGGGAGGAAGGACCTTTCAGTCATTGGCATTATCAGGAGAGCACCTACACACTCCGGACTCGGGAAGGAAAAGACCTAAAGCACCCATGGCATGCTAATCATCGAAAAAATACTATCAGAGTCGATCTTCCTTACATAGGCAGGCAAGACCCTCGGCCTGTTGAGGGTCACAAATTATTCAATAAAGGCAAGTTTCTCTATAATGTTTACTTAGATTTTATTAGCATCAACTATCTACAGCGACGAGGCCAAGCCCGATCAACATTCGAATACCCAGTACTAGTGAACTTAATTTCTGCGTGGGTGAGATGCGGCCTGCCGTTCACGTACTTAGGATGCGCGCCACGCGGTAGGGCCTTGCCCGTCGGATAGCGGCTAAGCTACCTCGGGTTCCTCTAGTGACCGAGCAACAACCTTAGTCGTATATCCTCACACCAGGTGATATACTTCAGCAGGCTCGGGTTACCCAGAGCAATGGCCATGCCGGTTGATAGTCGCCGAGTTGGGCCTTGCATTAGGCAATCATCGAAGCCGCCCCAGGCGATGATAGGGGCCTTGCCCACTTAGAAGCCTTGGCCCATGCCAAGCACTCAAAACAATACTACACACTGTATGCCCGGAAAAAAGCACCGGCGGACACTGGGTAACAGGCCAAACTCATACTAGTAAGACATTAACCTAAGATATTCGCACTATTTACTTTATGGTTTCTGGGTTAATGTTCTTTACGACTTCCTTACTATTTTGCCAGATATATTTCGGGGACTAACCCAGTATACAATTGTGTCGGTACTAATCAAATGCAGGGAAAAACACAAGTAAATATTATCGAGGCGAGAAAAACAAAAACACGGGCATATACTTGAGCAAAATGACGATAAATAAGAAGTTGATAGCATGAAAAATTGTTCCGAGAGGCCAAGCATTTCCAAAAGGTTTACGAAGTTTGTTACAAAGGGCCCATCGGCCAAAACAAAATATTGAGTATCTAAATTACATCAGGGGTTGTGCTGAGCTGCAACATTTGCTTCCTCGATAGTGGGGGCTTGTAATTCTGCTTGAAGCTGAGCTGCTGCCTCAGTAATCCGCCCCTCCTTCTCGGCCTTTCGGGCATCAATCAGACTACAAACGTTGACAGCTAGCGGGGCTAGGGGGTCCCATGGTTCAATCCATCATCATTATCATCCGGGCAGGCATCTAATTCGGCTTGAGTATAGGGCACCAAGTGATGCGCTTAGGGCCTCTCGGCAATAAGGATCGGCAGCGCAATCGGCCATCGTGTTTATCCACTGTTCGTTATTGCCCGCTAACATTCGCAAGATGTGGTTGGTACCACTGCATAGTAGGTAAGATGGCTCGGCGCACTTGGGAAAGATCGGGAAGCTTCAAAGTCCTTCACGGCGTGAGTTCGAGCCGCCGCTGCCGGTGATCGGGAACAGACTCAGGGGTGCATCTGGACCGCTGCTCCTTGGCGACTTCACCTCGGCGACTGTACCGGTGATCCACTGGCTCGATCAAGGCCATTTTGCCGCTTTGGATTTCTTTACAGGCCACCGAGGGGCCGTCTTCTCCTCGGCCGAGCTTCATTATCGGCCTCGACGCTTCTTGCCGCAGACAACGCTCTCTTTCGAGGACTTGTCAGTAGCACCACGATCACCTTTGCTCTTTACCAACCCCAGATAGCTCTTCGCTTTTCGGCTTCAACTTTTCTAAGGACATCAATTTCCTCAGCGTAGCGGTTATATATGTTGGTGTATGAGAAAGCGATCTGCAACAAATAGTCACGGGCAAAGTCAGAACAATTCAACAAAAAGAATCAGTTCAAAACAAGTACAGGCATACCTCGCTCAAGTTAAGCCCGATATGTCCGAGTAAAACATGTCCGGCCGTCTCCCGGTCATTGGTGACATTCTCTTGAAGCAGCCGCTTCACTATACCTTCCCCACCGGCCGGCGGGGCTGCCGAGCGAACAAATCGATAATGTCCGATATTGGGGCCCTCGGGCAGATCCAGCCAACAGGCTTGCGGATTGTTGGCATCTCGAAGTCGAGGGAAGCGGCGGGCTTGGAGGAATCGCGGACGGCCTACGAGCCCGTAACCCGGCGGCGAGAAGCGTCAGTGGCGGGAAGGATGCCTCCTTCTTTTACCGCCGCCGCCTTAGCGGCCCCGGCCGGCGGCTGACATCGGGGACTCTAACAGCTTCCTGAGGAGGTGGCGGACGCGGTACTTCAACTACTTTTTTGGCCGCGGGGGCCTTCTTGCCCGTTGGAGTGAAGGGGACAGTGGGGATGTCTTGAGGGGGTTGGCTCGCCAAGGCGGCCACCCGCCGGCTCTCCTCGGCTTCCAGCCTTTGAATTTGTCTCAGGGACAACATAGCTGGAAAAAGAAAAAAAAATAAATCAATTTCACAGTTCGAATTATAATAGCCGGGCAAACGGTTAAAAGAAGATAAGAGAAGAGTAAGGCTCAAAACCGACCAGGGGCTTCAGTATAGGCTGGTGTACAATCGTGCCCGAGCCTACGACACATCTGACAGTCTACACGAAAATTGCGCTCATGATAATCGCCCGGTACTCGTGGGCCTCTTGGCGTCGAAGGAACCTGAGGCTCCACCAGGGGAAGCGGCCGGAGCACCCCGGCCGGGCGTAAGATTGCGAGGATTGCACACCAATTCCTTCAATTGAGCAGGCGCTTGACCTTGGTGACTCTCCTTTCCCCATCCATCACAAGCGCCAGGTGCATCCGGATAGGCTGTCGAGCGGCAGAGTGTCACCAGGTGGTGAAGCCGCCACGGGGGAGTTTGGGAACGTTTATTAAATCCTGGCTCATAGGCATTATCGCCCAACCAGTTCGAGACTCAATCAGAACAGCTCTCCTATCCCAAGCTTCGACTTTCCCCGGAACATCCGACAAGATCCTAAGAAAGCTGGAGTTGGACCGAGCATTCACCCGGCCATAGGCATCAACACTCAGAATAAAAAGGCGTCGAAAAAGCTTGCTCGTGGGCTCTATTCGCAACAAACGGCACGCCACAATATATGCCATCAAGTCCCTCACCGTGTTCAACATCAGATCACCGCATCGGGGCGAGAACTCCACGGAGAAGAGGAGGATGAAAGGATCTAGGGCGGCGTAGCCCCACGAGAGAAGTCGGCGAAAGCGGCTTCCGTTCTATTCGGGGATACTCACCATCTACCAGCATAGCTTTCTCCACTCGATAATCTTCAGGCTCTATGCCCATCGAAGTAAACCACGCAGTCAGTTTGGCCGGGGTGTCCAGCGAGGCCCAGTGAGCCACGCGTCTCGTCGGCATCTGATGCCCATGCGGGAACAAGGGCAGAAGTTGTAGCCTCGCCTCCTGTGCGAGCAGTCTGTCGTCGCCGCCTTGCGATAGGGATGTTATCAGAATCCTCCTCAGCTGACGGGCGGGCATCATTGACCACCAGACGCTCCCTTGCCTCGGGCAACCACTACATCACCTATCCTCGTTCCGGGCAGAAAATCTCCTCGTTCGGCCAATTGGGCACGGCCTTGCCTGCCCGAAGCTGGCCCGGACAAATGGGTGTGGCCTTGCCCACCGGAAGCCAAGCGACCTTGTTCCACTTCCCCCTCGGACAAGCTGGAAGCGGATAATGTAATCACGGGCACATGGCCTCTGGATCCACGGGCACACGAGGTCGTGCAGCCACGACCTCACCAGCCACAGACTCATCGCCCTGTTCGAACACTACATCGATGGATGGTGACCTCTCACTGCTCAATGGGTCGTTCTGCCCGCCATAGCTGAACTCTTCCCGGTCATTCTCAGAAAAGTCTCCGTCAGACATCTACAGAGATCGAGGAAAAGCACGGTCAGATCCTACTCGGGAAAAAGAACAGTCACTAAGAAAGAGGAAAAACCCTAAGTCTAGGTAGATCCAATGGGCCTTGCCCGCCTAGCAGACAGGGCACAATTGGGATTTTTCCTCGATCTCGACCTAGGGTCTCTCCTAATCTTGGAAGGGCTACCCAGAAAATGTAGAAGACAGAGAGATGAACAAAAATTGAACCCAGAAACATGAACAACACAGAAACAAGCAAACATGAAAATAGAGGCTGAGAAGAAGCAACTTACTGTTAAAATTCTGAAGGAAGTCTGATTCGTAAAATAAAAATATGCAAACGGCAACGGCATCGGCGACGGGGACAACTTCAGGAAACCGGCAGCCAAAAATTGCAGAGCTTCTCTCTCTATTCTTTTATCTCTCTAACAATCTCTGAGCAGCGTAAAGTTTCAAATGGGCGAGGCGCCTGTTTTAAATAGGAAAGGAAATCTCAGAGATCGCGCTGGAAGCCGAAAAGACAAGCACTCCGCCGTCAAGCCCACGCACGCGCATTAAATGCGCCGTCCCGGGACTAGCGCCCCCGTATTTTCGGTCGCCTCTCTGGCGGCTCACGCGCGCCTCGTCCCATCCTCTGCCAGAGCCACTCAGTGAAAGGCTTATTTGGTACGCCTCAGCTGACAGTTACACAGAGTTCTAGAACCCTCCACAACGAAACTTGGCCCGATCATTGGCATCACCAGAATTCATAAGTGTACAAGCCCGGGTTACGAGCAACCTCATAACATTCTGCACGCTCCCCGCCTCGAGCATGTATACTCGCCAGGCACGAAGCTAGGGGCCACTGATATGCCTAGCCCAAAACTGGTCACGAGCAGAACACGAGCTATCATCACGTGCCGATCACGAGCATGGGCCTTGAAGGACCCATAGGTCCAGCGAGCATAAGAAGAGCAACACCTAACAGCGAGCATGACGTTCCTGACACAACCTGGTCGGACACAGGCCCGGCCTGTCCGACCAGGGGCCTTGCCCGGGAATTGTAACCAGTTCTATACATCACCTATCACACGGCGAGGGCCTTGCCCTTCCGATCCAAATCGGCGAGGACATCAGTGACTTGCCCGCCAAGACACGGCCAAAGGTTACCATATGTAGGCAGGACACTTGCCTTATCTATTCCTGATATCACGCGGCCAGTCGTATATCACCATGATATCTAGAGTTTCACTCCTTGTGGAACAAGATGATTAAAGAAACCAAATCCTACCCGGATTCAACCACACAAGGGCCAATAAATACCCCTCCACCAGGCATCATAAAGGTACATGCTCTCATACACTCTGCCTCTTCCTTGAGTTCTGGTATTCTGTTCTCATACACGATACTTACTCTCACGCCGAAGGGGTTTCGCGAGGCCCTGCCTTGCACTTCCACTCAGGTTTTCTGTGCTCTCAGCCAGGTTCAAGGAAGCAGATTCAAGCCCAGATATCCTACCCACAGAACAGACGGCCCAAGCTGAGGATTTTGCCACATCAGTTTGTGTCAAACCTAATTATGTTGGGTTAGAGTAGGGTTAGCTTGATTAAGTTTAATATTATAATTAGTTAACCTTAAACCTAAGCAACCCTTCAATAATCATCACTTAACACCTTCCTTTCTGAAAGGGTTTCCTCCTCTTTAGTTTCCAGCAGATATAGACTCTTATAGAGTCTCAAACTTAGATAAACACACCACATTTATCAACGAGAGAGAGAGAGAGAGAGAGAAGCTAAGAGAAGGGGTTTCCATGGAGTTTTGCTACGGTTTGAAGGTCAAGATCTCATCTTTTGTTGCTAAAGCCTTTATTAAAGTTCTTCATTTGGCTAAGGGGAGTCTATAGAGCCAATATAAATCTCAATTCCACCGGTTGATTGTTATCTTCGTCTTTGGTAAGGGGATTACTTTCTTATGTTGTTCATAATATCATGTTATAATTGGTAATTGGAAGTTGTTTAGAAGTAATTCATGTTATATACATGTTTTCACATTATGTGTAATTCTTGTGTGTAGTTTGGCTGACTACATAGTTTATAAACTTTAAAGTGGTGTGATGAAGACTTGTTAGCATGTTGCAATTGCGAATTTGAACGTACAAGTATGTGAACAATATGAATCAGTTAGAATGGGCTATTTTGGAGTTTCAATGAGTTTACTTTATAATTGATTGATTCTTTATATATGTTAATTCATCATTTATGGAATAATTTGAGTATGTACTACAATAATGTAATTAGAACACCAAGTGGTGTTTAAATGAGAAATCAATGGGAACAACAACAAGTGCATGCGAACAATCAACTATAGGGGAAATAGGGGTACCCCTGACATAGTTTCGGGACGGAGTGCAGTGCTAGTTAGCAGCGGTACTCTAACTCAGCCTATCCCCTCCACCTTTGCCAAGTGGGGATTACTTTCAACAACACTAGTGTGGTCTTCACGACATGTCTAGGGTTGTAGGGTCCTAGCCTCGTGATGACTTTTACCTGGGCTAGATAAACTAGGTTAAAGAGACTAATCACGATAAACAAGCTTCAACAACAAATAGTGGGGTAGTCAGAAGTATTTTGATGAGAGATGTATCATGATCCTGTATACTATACGTGTTTATTTTATGCTCTTATGTTGCATACACACATAAAATGCATAAGTATAGTATAACCTTATTGAGTTTTAGACTCACCCTTTCCAATTTGTTTTCTTTAGATTGCAATAAAGCAGAGGAGTCACGCATGTGAAGCAGGAAGGTTCTCCGGAGTGCTAGATGGTGGTCTTCTTTTGGATAACATTCCTAGTGATTTGCACAACCAAGGTTTCATTAAGCATCAAACCTATCTAGAACGATTAAAAACTACGATTTCATAAAATTATGGATAAATATCAAACACTTACAGAATTTTAAAAAGCATAAAAGAAATAGCATTCAATTACAGAAAATATAAATACAAAATACTTCCTCTGTCATAAAAAAATTATTTTGTTTGAATTTTTTTTCATGATAATAATTTTACTACTTTACTTTTACTCGAGGGACGGATGGGTATTACATAGCCAGTGGAAAGAGAAAATTATCTTCCCCAACTAGGAAAAGGAAATCCTCTTTTTCAAGTCTTCAACAAATTTATTTATATATATTTTTTCTTGGTAATACTTAACTTAATAGGAGAAGGTTTTATAGGCTGCCTATATAAACCACATAACTCTCAGGTCTCACCCTCCCTTCATTGGTCTTTCTCCTCCTCCTCAAAATCTCAATGGCCAACTATGATTCTTCTTCTTCATCCAAGAAATATCCCTCCTCCTCCCCCTTCAAACCCTTACATGTTCTCCTTTTAATCGGCTTCATTATATTGTTTATCTTGTTTATCGGGTTCGCAGCCATGGTCTACCACCGTGTAGAAACTAAGTCTCGCCCCACTCCAAACTTTTGTATCAACCCTTCCAACCCTTTGCAACAAAAAGGAAACGGAGATATTTGGGCTCCTAATTTCTATATCGATTCTGACGATTTTGAGCTATCAAACGATCAAGATAATGTTGATACCAAGCCCCCAATATTCAACATCAAGTCGATGAATGTTGCCGCCCCTTCAGCTGATCAGGTCTTGAATATTACTATGTCGATCGAGAACCCCAACTTAGGAATGAATATCTCTTACTATGAAGGAGTCGTTTATGTCTATCACGGTACTACGGCATTGTGGACAACCCATGTGAAAGCTTTCAAACAGGCTTCAAGGGGTCACAGATTGGCTCGCTGGAGATTTGTTCCTTCCAAGTCTACCCTATAATCCAGCAGCAATTAGCAGCATTAGAGACGATTTGACACGCGATGGTTCGGTTGTATTCAGCGTATCGGTGCAGGCTATGATCAAAGTTTATTCGTCAGCTTCGTTGGAGAAACGCTACTACTTGTTGTTAGTCGACTGCGATGGATTGAAAGTTAATTTTCCAAATGGAAGGATGCCCAGCGGTGGAAGGAGTTGTCAGGTTCAGTTGAGAGAAATAAAGCCTACAGCTTACGCACCTTCTTCCCATCATCAAAGTCTTTCAATGGCTTAATTTCTGATCACAATCTTTTGACTGTGTATAACTTGTTATCCAAGAAGAATGGCATGTTTTGTTTTTAGGTTTCCTTTACTATCTTTGTAACTTCCTATTAAATTCATTTATAATTTTAGATTCAGTATATTTTCTCTTAATTTGGTTATGGAACATAACATTTGACGTATTGATGATTTCTTTTATACATTTCTCCATTGATTTTCGTAGCATTGGGTTGATATTTCTTCCTCGATTGAGTGTGGGCGCATCTGACTGTTTGCTCCTGCCATGCCACCAATTTCACTTGATTCCACCGGACCCAACATGTTTGTTTTCTACTATGTGCCATCCTCATGTTTGTAGCCATAAGAGCACCTTGTGCTGTGGTTAATGCCCCAGTTCAAAGTTGCTAGATTATTGCCTTGCTAACAATCGATGCTTGGCTCAGATTTAGTGAGTTCTGGCCCGTACTATATTACCCATTCCATCTTATTCCGTGGGTAATATACCCGAATTTTGAATAAAAATATTTATTATATCGATTAATATTATAATTTGTTTTGGGCTGACCTTAAATTTGTTGGGCCTATTTTGATTGGGCAGTAAATTCTCAAAAAAATTGGGCTATTAGTACTTTAATTTGTTTGGCCTTCTACCCGGTTAATAATGAGCTCTTTTGATTTGGGCTTGACCCATTATTTGATAGTTAGTGTTAAATAGCAATAACAACTAACAAATAGAGTAAATGGGTGTTTAAAAAAAAGAAAAGAGAAATAAAACAAATGAAGAGACGTAGACACAAACTGAGACACAGAGAATTATCGGTGGATGGGAAACGATGGAGGCAAATCAATCGACAAAGGAAAATAGATAGTCTCTCCTTGAAATAAAAAGGCAGAGAGATGAAGAAAAATCATTTTTCCAAAGCTATGCATAGAGAGAGGGAGAGACGGAAAACTTGAGAGAAATCTTACCGACAAGACGAACGAGAGAAGGACGGCAGAAGAAGAAGAAAAGCACGTCAGTTGTTTTGCAAAGCTGAATCGAGGTAAGAAACATTCATTCTGAATCATAGAATTCCTGTAGTGGGTTTTATAATTTCAATTATAAAGTTGAATGGAGTTTCAATTGTTACCATCCTTGGATTTTAGAATTTTAATATCAAATAGGTAACTGATGTAGTTTTAATAATCTTAAACCTTCGATCTTGAACTTCATGATAATCACAATAGCATGCAAAATACTCTTAATTAAAATACCTGATGAAGACATGTTGCTTCTAGTGATTTGCACTTGATTCGAAATCTGCAGTATAATATAGAAAAGTAGAGGCGGAATATGGTTTCTCTCTTTTAGCCTAAAAACCCTAATGAGTTGATTTAACGTAATAGATTAATTAATATGATGAGTATTACATCTCCTTTATAGGTAAAAGGAGGATCAAATTCCTATTAGGGTTTTAATCTCAACCGTCCATCAAGTTAGAGTTTATTTAGGAAACTTAGCCCTTTTACTAACCAAATTTATTGTAATTTAGTAATTCCAAATCAACTGTGATTATCACTTATTGACCATATAAAGAATTTCTTAACTGTAAGAAATATATCTTACAGTCTCCCACTTGGTCAAAGTGATAATCCTTTAATGGTTAATCTTGGAAACATAAGACGTGCATAATTACTATATTAATAACTTGATGGTTGACATAATACATTTGCAAAACAAGCTATCCATGTGAATCATAGCGGTTCCATATTATCATGTTTTTAACATAGTTCCTTCCATGTACTACAACATAAATAACTTAATTTACTAGGCCTTTTAAGCAAAGTATAAGGGTCCAATAATGTTCTTTCTTCAAGAACTTTTTCTGTTATCAATTATACATTCACATAAAGTATATAAAATATGGAAACAGAAATAAAATTCAGAATGTCATAAACAAGAGCTCAATAGAAGTTCAATCTATAAGCATAACAAACGATAAATTAATAATCAATCACTTTCTCTAGACCCATACTTAAAATATGTTCATGAAAAGTCTTAGGAGGTAACCCCTTCGTAAGTGCATCTGCAACCATAAGTGTTGTGCTTATATGCTCAATGAACAACTGTTTCTTCTGAATTGCTTGCTTCACCAATAGATACTTAAGGTCCATGTGTTTTGTCCCTTTAGAGTATCTATCATGCTTAGAGAAAAATACTATTGCGCATTATCACAATAGAGTTTCAATGGTCCAGAGACAAAATTCAAGTCTCTAAATCTTGAGATGAAATTTCGCAGCCATAAGTAATGATTTGTAGCTTCAAAGCAAGCTATAAATTCAGCTTCCATCGTGAAATTAGCAATAATAGAATATTTTGCAGTTTTCCATGAGATTGCTCCTCTAGCTAGTAGAAAAACATAACCAAAAGTGCTCTTTAGAGTGTCTTTGCATCCAACATAATCGGAATCTGAATAGCCAACCAAATCTAATTGATATGACTTCTTGAATGTAAGACAATAATCCTTCGTACCCTATAAGTATCTCAAAACTTTCTTTCCAGCTCTCCAATTATCCATTCCTAGATTTAATAGGTATCTTCCCAACATACCAACAACAAAGCTGATGTCAGACCTTGTACAAATTTGTGCATACATCAAACTTCCTAATAAAGAAGCATAGGGTATGTTTTCCATTTGCTTATGCTCCAATTCATTTTTAGGACATTGATAGAGACCAAATTTGTCTCCCTTTGAATTGGAGCAACGCTCGCAGTACATGTTTACATTCCAAATCTTTCTAAGACTCTTTTGATGTATGTTTTCTGGGAGAGTTTAAGTAATCCACATGTTCTATCACGGGATATCTCTATCCCAATCATGTAGGAAGCTTCACCCATGTCTTTCATCTCGAAATTTTTAGAAAGATAAGCTTTGGTTTCATGCATTAAGCCAAGATCACTACTTGCCAATAATATGTCATCAACATACAGAACCAAAAATATGAACTTACTCCCAGTGATCTTGATGTATATGCATGGATCTACAGTATTTTCTTCAAAACCAAAAGCATTAATGGTTTCGTTGAATTTTAAATACCATTGACAGGAGGCTTGTTTAAGTCCATAAATGAATTTCTTAAATTTGCAGACCATGTCTTCCTGTCCTTCCAAGGTAAAACCTTCAGGTTGACGCATATAAACTTCTTCTTGTAACTCACCATTAAGAAATGTTGTTTTCACATCCATTTGATGTAACTCTAAGTCATAATGAGCTACTAGGGACATAATAATTATGAGAGAATCTTTCTTCGACACAGGAGAAAAAGTCTCTTTGTAATCTATGCCATCTTTTTTATTAAAACTTTTGGCTACAAGTCTAGCTTTATATCGCTCAATATTTTCATGACAATCACGGTTGGTCTTGAAGACCCATTTACACCCAACTGTTTTGTGTCCTTCCGGCAAATGAGTTAGTTCACAGACTTGATTATCTGCCATTGATTTTAACTCATCTTTCATGGCGTCAATCCATTTATCAGAATTATTACTTGTAATGGCTTGTGAATAAGAAACTGGGTCTTTCAATTCATTATCCCTGTCAAAATCAGATTCTTGTAGATAAATAACGTAATCATCATGGACATCACTTCATTTTTCTCGTTGAGATCTTCTCAATGTCGGTTCCTGTGCTTGTTCTACAATTTATTCATTAGTAATGATTTCATTAGGGGGTTGTGGTTGATGTGGTTGTGGCTCTTCATCGTTTATCGGTTCAACGATGAGTGGAGCTACATGTGATCCTTCGACGTTTAACAGTTCAACGATGGAAGGATTCACATTATCTGTTTGATTATTGGGTATTGAGATTGTTACCCTAACTTCGTGAACAGACTTATCTTCCACAAATATACTACTACTAATCATGTTATCATCAATGAATTTGACATTACCAGTTTTCACAATTCGCAACTTATGATTAGGACAATATTTAAAATATATACGACCATACGAAGAGCATATGTCCACAACGTAATGGGAAACTTAGCATGACTCATCATGCTTCTAACCATTTCCAAAAGCGTGCGATTTCGCCTTTCAGCTACACCATTCTGCCATGGAGAATCTGGCATTGTGTATTGAGCTACAATTCCTAGTTGTTCGAGGAGTCTGGAAAAAGGTCCAGGATGTTGTTCTGTTTCGTCATACCTGCCATAAAATTCTTCACCTCTATCAGACCTTATGATTTTCACTTTTCTCTCAAATTGCCTCTCAACCTCGGTTATAAATATTTGAACAAAATTCACAGATTGAGACTTGTTAGGCAATATATAGAGATAACAGTAACGTGAATAATCATCTATAAAGGTGATGAAGTATGTTTCTCCCCCAAACTTTGGAACATCAAAAGGTCCACAAATGTATGTATGTATTATTTCAAGAAGTTGAGAACTTCTTGCGGCTCTTTTCTTTGTCTGTTTTGTTGTTTTGCCTTTAATACAATCCACACAACTTTGATAATCAGTAAAATCTAGATTCGGTAAAACCTCATCTTTTACTAATCTTTGAAGTCGTTCACGGGATATATGTCCCAACTTCTGATGCCACAAGAGTGAAGAGTCCTTTTTCATTACATGGTGTACAATTTCTTCATTATGATGCAGAGTCAATTGAGTTTCAGGTAAGGATGGAGAAAACAAACTTAATTTGTAAAGACCATCCACAAGAATTCTAGAACCAAATTTAATAGAATCTTTATATAAATTGAAACTTTCTGTTGTGTAATTTCACCACTACACTTAGCTAGGAACCATCCCAATACAAGAATCGGAACAACCAGATTAAATACAGACCCAAGATTAAATAAAGCGGATAACCCTAGTTATTACAAAATAACTAATCAACCTTACCTATCGATTACAAACCGGGGAGGGGATAACATTTAATCACCGAGGGGTCTAACAGTAAATAATCTTAAAATCACAGTCACCAGTATTTTCACCAATCTGTTATGGAAGAATAGAGAGTGAAAAATACACTGCGAGCTAGAACTAGAACAGAGAAAAACTGAGCTGCAAAACAGAAAATGTTAATACACAAGAAATAGCAACATAAAATATGACGGAGCAACAGACGAGAGTACAACGTCGCCGTGTTCCAAACACGACTCGCCGTAATCGGTCAAAGACCTCGGCTAGACTCTTGTCGGCTCAGACACCCTTTCACCGGCCATATCCACCAATAAGTCCAAAGGAACCAGCCCACCGCAAACCAAGGTCAAAGCCACACAAAGACTCGACCCCAAGCCCCGGCAACCGAGCATAGAAATAGCAACAGAGGAAGAACAGAACGGACCGCTCACAGCGTCCAGCAACCTGAGACCCAACCCACGATCACTACTCTCGGTACATACACACTCAACTCACCGAGCTCACCAAGGGCTCCTATCTATATCACTCTTCTCACTCACAGGCTCACCAAGAAACCAATATAGAAGAAGGAAGAAGACTACCAATAGATATCTGTTGAGGTACCTGACCGGAGGAAAGACGAAACGGAAAGGGGGGATATACGACTGAAACTCACAACCTGCTCACTGCTTCTCTCTGCATTCTCACGGCTTTTCTCTCTACACATAAACCCACGGCTTTTCTCTGCTATTTCTTACACACTGCTCTCTCTCTCACAGAATCTCCTTAAACCAGCAAATGACGAAGGCCACAAAAAGGTTATAAAGGGCGGCTACAACAGCAAGGAAAAACGGTTACCAAAAAAAGCAAGGACAAGGTGAGCTGTCACCAACAAAGTGGACAAGGGAAATTAAGTGAGCTGTCAAACTTATCCACTTTTGAATCACCAACAAAGGGAGCCGGCTAAACCAAACAAGCAGGGACGGGCTACCAGGGATTTGGGACAAGACAGATTGGGCTTAGGGAGATTGTAAAAGGGCTGCCACTATTAACTGATTTGGACCTCACAATTTTCTAACAATTTCCACCTTGGAGCAAGTGCCGGTTCACACCATTTGGACTCGAGGATGCATAAAACAGAAAAGGTTCATCATTGCCTTAACCCTGCACTTGATCCAACACAAAGGAGGACCAAAACATGTAAAACACTTAACTAATTTAAATACAAAGCAAAATTGGTCAAGACACCATGACTATTCACAAAGAATAGCCCATGGATTTCAAGGAAATCACCACCGCTAACACAAAGTAAGCCAATCTAACTTATTATCAAACACAAAGTAAGAACAAGAAAGATACCACGACACACACCAAGTAATGTCGAGGATTTTCGGGTAACCAAAACAAACCATCAATCACAAGAATCAAAATCAAGCATTTTAAATAAGATAGAATTTTTGTTACCACCAAAGGTTCAACCTCCCAATCGAATTGGGCAACTAAAGCAAGTTTAATCACAATCCCTTGTTTTCGAAAAAACCCTTTTACAACCAACCTAGCTTTAAAAGAGGTAAGATCACCCACACGAAAGGGCACCAAAGTCCAAGAATGGTTCACATGCAAAGCATTAACATTATCCATTAAAGCATTCAACCAATCACTAGGATTTCCAAATTTTAAAGCACCATTGTTGTAAATCATGGGATCATTCAAAATGTTAAAAGAATTAAGCATACCAAACACAAATGAGGAAATGTGAAAATTTCTATCAAAACTAGACGGTCTCCTAACAAAAGGTCTAGGCCTACCACTAGCAAGTTGATACGCACATAAATTTTCAAGTTTAGGAATTTCCATCACATTTTCTTCCACCTCATTTAGTTCAAATTCTTTATCAACAATTTCATGATTAGCAAGCACAGTTTCATGTTTTTTCACAATTTCAGTTTGCATACACGAATTCACATCAAGAAAGTCCAACACATAGGGTTGCTCCACCAAAATTGGAGCCGGGGGAGGGGGTGCAACAATAACATTAACATGTTGAGCATGCAACAAGTAAGGAAATTCAGTTTCGTCAAACTCTACATCCCTACACATGACAAGTCTCTCGTCATTCTCATCTCTCAACCACAGTCTATACTCTCTCATCCTCTCCGAGTACCCTAAGAAAACACAACGAACCGACCGAGGTTCAAGTTTGTTATTCTCTCGATGAATGTATGCAGCACAACCGAAAACATGCAAGTTCGAAAAATCAATTTCACAACTGAAAAACACAACTTCAGGTCATCTATTATCAAGCGGGATAGAAGGGGACCTATTGTACACATAGGCGGCGGACACAACCGCCTTTCCCCAAAAGCCTATGGGAAGACCCGTCGAAGCAAGCATAACCCTCACTCGTTCTAACAGAGTTCTATTCATACGCTCAGCCAAATTGCAAGGGAAAGATATTTCATGATCAATCTCACTCTCCACGCAGAATCTCCCGAACTCACCATTACAGAACTCTAACCCTTTATCCGCCCTAAGTTTCTTGATTTTCTTTCCGGTTTGATTTTCGACCAAAAGTTTCCATGTTTTAAATTTACCAAAAACACCACTTTTATCTTGCATAGGAAAAACCCAGACTTTCCTTGAATCATCAACAATAGATAACAAATATCTATTCCCACCATGCGAGGGCGCACACATAGGACCCCACACATCCGTATAGATCAACTCAAAATAATTTTTAAAAGAGAATTTTTCCTGACGGGGAGGCGAAAAACTAACCCTTTGATGTTACCAAGTCATAGAAATATCACACAAAGACACACAAGAAATCACATCATCAACAAAACATTTATTTTTGTGAATAAATTATAAGCCTTTACTACTAAAAAGTCCAAGTCTTTTATGCAACAAATCATAATTTTCATTCTTAAAAGCATTTGTTTGATTTCCAATAAAAGACACCGGGACAGCAATGCAAACATACAAACTCTTTTGTTTTTCAGCTTTCAAAATTACCAAATTGCCCTTAGTAATTTTCATCATACCCTTACCCCATCTACCCTCTAACCCATCATCTTCTAATGCGGCACAAGACATCAAGTTATTGCACAAAGCAGGCACATGTCTCACATTCTTCAAAGTAAAAACATTTCCCGAATCAAATTTCAAGCAAATATCACCGATTCCAGCAATATGACAAATTTTCTCATTGGCCACATAAACAAAACCAGTTTCTAATTCCTTGTAAGAGAAAAAAAATGTTTTTATAAGGTGACATGTGAAATGAGCAACCAGAATTAACTAACCATTCATTTTCGCAAGAAAACATGGAATGCACAGAATTCAATACATCATCACATAATCCTGTTACCACAAAAATATCAGCACTAGTCTCACAACAAGCCACATTACAGTCGTTATGCTGGTTCTGATATTGACTTTGATTTATGTTTTTCTTTTTAGGATTAGGGCAATCTTTCCTAAAGTGTCCCATTTCTCCACAGTTATAACATTTCCTACCTTTAGTTCTCCATTCAGACCTACTATTGCTTCTATTTCTTCCATTTCCAGAATTCTGATTTATGGCTTTGTTCTGATTTTGATTATTTTCCCTATCATTGTTTCTTTCAAACGTCCTACCTCTCACCATATTAACCTCACCGGAATCCGATTTACCTTTTCTAGCAGCTTTTAAATCTAACTCATTGCCTTTCAGACTCGAAATCACTGTATCAAGCGTAACTTTATCCATACCATACTTAATAGCAGATTTCACGTCGACATAAGATTCAGGTATCGCCTTCAAAAGCATAATCGAGGTATAATTGTCTATGAGTTCATCACCGGTTTGTTTAATATCTTCAACTAACTTCGTAAATACGTCAATGTTATCATCCATGTCTT
This sequence comes from Codonopsis lanceolata, assembly GCA_013146195.2. Taxonomy (NCBI): domain Eukaryota; kingdom Viridiplantae; phylum Streptophyta; class Magnoliopsida; order Asterales; family Campanulaceae; genus Codonopsis; species Codonopsis lanceolata. The sequence goes on along the minus strand of JABEVN020000587.1, from coordinate 12,713 downwards.
TGTTTAAATCCAATTTAAAACTGAAATTTTTTTCCAGAAGATGAATTTTACTCGGCAGAGTTTTCTCAAAATAAAGTTCTTCCAATTTTTCCCAAAGACTTTTGGCATGTTTGTGTTTACCACATTTTCGCATAACCGAATCAGACAAGTTCAAAATAAGAGACGCGTAGGCACTTTCATCCATTTCACGAATAGCTTCTTCTGAGGTGTTTTTAGCAAACTCATGAGTTACGGCTTTGAAAACTTTTTCTTTAATTAAAATACTTTTCTTTTTTTGTTGCCAAATCGAAAAGTCACTTTTACCATTAAAGGGTTCCTAAGCATAAGACGACGAAGCCATTTTTGAAAAATTATCCCAGAAAACAATATAACAACCAAACCACCACAGAACAGCCACAGAATATCCAAGTTTCAAAAAACTGATTTTTAAAACTCAAGAAGACAAACAAGTAGTAAACTGATCTAAAACAACACTAAACAGGATTTAAGGAAAAATACCAACTAAACAGGAGAAATAAATAACACTAACGAAAACCATCCAAACAGAGCAACAAACCAAGCACATAAAATACGAAGCTATATCAATCAACAGATATAACGCACATCGTAAAATAAAGCAAGGGTAACCGAAGCTCACCAAGAAACTCTAGGAGAGAGTTTCTAAAAGTTTGGATTGAAGGGGACTCTACCGACTCACGGTACGAGGACGCGGGTGGTTCTGATACCACTGTTGTGTAATTTCACCACTACACTTAGCCAGGAACTGTCCCAATACAAGAATCGGAACAACCAGATTAAATACAGACCCAAGATTAAATAAAGCGGATAACCCTAGTTATTACAAAATAACTAATCAACCTCACCTATCGATTACAAACCGGGGAGGGGATAACATTTAATCACCGAGGGGTCTAACAATAAATAATCTTTAAAAAAAAATCTTAAAATCACAGTCACCAGTATTTTCACCAATCTGTTATGGAAGAACAGAGAGTGAAAAATACACTGTGAGCTAGAACTAGAACAGAGAAAAACTGAGCTGCAAAACAGAAAATGTTAGTACACAAGAAATAGCAACATAAAATATGAAGGAGCAACAGACGAGAGTACAACGTCGCCGTGTTCCAAACACGACTCACCGTAATCGGTCAAAGACCTCGGCTAGACTCTCGTCGGCTCAGACACCCTTTCACCGGCCATATCCACCAATAAGTCCAAAGGAACTAGCCCACCGCAAACCAAGGTCAAAGCCACACAAAGACTCGACCCCAAGCTCCGGCAACCGAGCACAGAAACAGCAACAGAGGAAAAACATAACGGACCGCTCACAGCGTCCAGCAACCCGTGACCCAACCCACGATCACTACTCTCGGTACACATTCAACTCACCGAGATCACCAAGGACTCCTATCTATATCACTTTTCACACTCACAGGCTCACCAAGAAACCAAGAGAAGAAGGAAGAGGACTACCAATAGATATCTATTGAGGTACCTGACCGGAGGAAAGACGAAAGGGAAAGGGGGGATATACGACTGAAACTCACAGCTTGCTCACTGCTTCTCTCTGCATTCTCACGGCTTCTCTCTCTGCACATAAACCCACGGCTTTTCTCTGCTATTTCCTACACACTGCTCTCTCTCTCACAGAATCCCCTTACACCAGCAAATGACGAAGTCCACAAAAAAGGTTATAAAGGGCGGCTACAGCAGCGAGGAAAAAACGGTTACCAAAAAAGCAAGGACAAGGTGAGTTGTCACCAATAAAGTGGACAAGGGAAATTAAGTGAGCTATCAAACTTATCCACTTTTGAATCATAAACAAAGGGAGCCGACTGAACCAAACAAGCAGGGATGGGCTGCCAGGGAGTTGGGCCAAGACAGATTGGGCTTAAGGAGATTGTAAAAGGTCTGCCACTATTAACTGATTTGGACCTCACAATTTTCTAACACTTCCAGTACCCAAATCAAACATAAATCCTTGTAAATCAAGTTTTGAAACTGAAACTAAGTTGCAGGAAATAGATGGAACATAAAATGTTTGAAAGAAATCTAAACAATATCATAGTGATCCGAGATAGGCCATAAGACTATTTTAATAAAAATCCATAGTGGGGGCGCTGCAACATTCCTTCCTTGCACTTGCACGTTTTCCCCTAAAAAAGGGAGAATGAGAATAGAAGGGTGATGGATTCCTATATCCTGGTATCCCCTAAAAAAGAGATAACTTGACATAGAAAACCCAAAACTCCCATATTGGATCAAAATCCATTAAAGGCAACCGAGGCGCATTCCAACGCGCTATTCCGACAGCACTCCTCTCGCACTTTTGATTTCGTCCTCCCCTAGAAAAGGAAGGGTGGAACGAGAGCAGTGGATGTCACCGCATCCGTATGTACGCGCACCCTTATCCAAGGGCGCGCGGGCACGGGAGCACCGCATCCCAGGAACCCACAGCTACACCATTCTGCCATGGAGAATCTGGCATTGTGTATTGAGCTACAATTCAAAGTTGTTCGAGGAGTCTGGCAAAAGGTCCAGGATGTTGTCCTGTTTCGTCATACCTGCCATAAAATTCTCCACCTCTATCAAACCTTATGATTTTCACTTTTTTCTCTAATTGCCTCTCAACCCCGGTTATAAATATTTGAACAAAATTCACAGATTGAGACTTGTTAGGCAATATATAGAGATAACAGTAACGTGAATAATCATCTATAAAGGTGATGAAGTATGTTTCTCCCCCAAACGTTGGAACATCAAAAGGTCCACAAATGTCTGTATGTATTATTTCAAGAAGCTGAGAACTTCAAGAAGTATATTTCTTTGTGTGTTTTGTTGTTTTATCTTTAATACAATCCACACAACTTTGATAATCAGTAAAATCTAGGTTCGGTAAAACCTAGAGCTGTCAAAATCGAGCCCGGTCCATAGGCCCGGTCCAGCCCACCCGACTTTTCAAGGGCCTGGGCTTCCATTTAGTAGGCCCGGAAAAACCCGGGCCTAGTTGGCCCGAGCTTAAAAAGCCCAAAAAGCCCGGCCCGGCCCGATCATAAAATTAAACACTTAAACTTAATTACAAAATTAAAAACTAAAACATAAATCTAAAAAGAAAAAAACTATCAGACATTAATTTAGACCATTTTTTTTCTTTTTTTTTCTTTTGGTTAGATAAATTTATGACAGAATATGATCTATTTCCAAATCATTTTTCTTTTTTTGGTTGAAACTCATAATCTAAATTGATGGAAGTGACACTTACAAAGAAGAAATGAAGTTGATCTTTCAAGTTCTAATCTAGTTTAGTATGGTTGTTGTTAGTAATTTTATCGAAACTGGTCTATTTAATTGAGTATCTCTATATGATATTAGCTAATAAAAAGTCTCAATAGTATAAACTTGATAAAAAAAAATTAAAATTAAAATGCTAGATTGTGTCGGGCGAATAAAAAAATGAACATTTGCTAGTTAGTATGGTTTTGCAAACTAGAACCCGAATTTTTTTGTCTATCCATAGAAAACACATATTAAAAAATTGGGGACAATATGATGAACTTCAATTTAGTTATAATTTTTTTGAAAAAAATATCCTTCAAATAGCACATGTATTTTTTCTTTGATCTGTAACATTATTGTTTTTCTTGTTTCTGTTTCGTTCAATTGTTGAAATTACTACCTTTGTTTATATTTGCTTTGGTTACACTTTTGATTTGTAATTGTGTAAGTTAGACTAGTAAGTATGTGTGTGTTTCAACTTTTGATGTGTTATATAACATTTATTAGCTAATTTGTGAGTTGTTTTTAATAAAAAAAATATTTATTTTTTTGGCCCATAGGCCCAGAGGCCCGAAATGCGCATGGGATGGGCTTGAGTTTTATGAGGCCCGACACTATTTCGGGCCGGCCCGACCGCCAAGCGAAACTAGTAAAAACCTCATATTTTACTAATCTTTGAAGTCGTTCACGAGATATATGTCCCAACTTCTGATGTCACAAGAGTGAAGAGTCATTTTTCATTACATGATGTACAGTTTCTTCATTATGATGCAGAGAGTTTCAGGTAAGGATGGAGAAAACAAAGTTAATTTGTAAAGATCATCCACAAGAATTCCATAGCCAAATTTAATAGATTCTTTATATAAATTGAAACTTCCAGTAACCAAATCAAATATAAATCCTTGTAAATCAAGTTTTGAAACTGAAAATAAGTTGCAGGAAATAGATGGAACATAAAAAGTTTGAAATAAATCAAAACAATATCATTTTGCAAGAACAAGACGATACGTTTCAATAGTTTCGACAGAAGCTTTATTGCCGTTTCCCACAAATAAAAAGTTTTTAGTGGGTTTATGATTTGAAGTAGTAAGACAAAATAAGAACAATTGATAAAAATGTTTTATTTAAAAGGAAAATATACAAACAGGTAATATTTTTTGACAATTTGTTTTAGGCGGACCAAAAAGGAAAATAGAAAAATAATTGAGGGGCGGATGGGGTATTACGAAAGAGATAAAATTATCTTCCCCAACTAGGAAAAGGAAATCCTCACTTTCAAGTCTTCAACTTAATAGGAGAAGGTTTTATAGGCTGCCTATATAAACCACATAACTCTCAGGTCTCACCCTCCCTTCATTGGTCTTTCTCCTCCTCCTCAAAATCTCAATGGCCAACTATGATTCCTGTGATGGTCTTTATGATTCTTCTTCTTCATCCAAGAAAAATCCCTCCTCCACCCCCTTCAAACCCTTACATGTTCTCCTTTTAATCGGCTTCATTATATTGTTTATCGGGTTCGCAGCCATGGTCTACCACCGTGCAGAAACTAAGTCTCGCCCCACTCCCAACTTTTGTATCAACCCCAAGACCACAGCGTCCAACCATTTGCAACAAAAAGGAAACGGAGATATTTGGGCTCCTAATTTCTGTATCAATTCTGAAGATTTTGAGCTATCAAACGATCAAGATAATGTTGATACCAAGCCCCCAATATTCAACATCAAGTCCATGAATGTTGCCGCCCCTTCAGCTGATCAGATCTTGAATATTACAATGTCGATCGAGAACCCCAACTTAGGAATGAATATCTCTTACTATGAAGGAGTCGTTTATGTCTATCACGGTACTACGGCATTGTGGACTACCCATATGAAAGCTTTCAAACAGGCTTCATGGGGTCACAGATTGACTCGCTGGAGATTTGTTCCTTCCAAGTCTCTACCCTATAATCCAGCAGCAATTAGCAGCATTAGAGACGATGTGACACGCGACGGTTCAGTTGTATTCAGTGTATCGGTGCAGGCTATGATCAAAGTTTATTCGTCGACTTCGTTGGAGAAACGCTACTACTTGTTGTTAGTCGACTGCGATGGATTGAAAGTTAATTTTCCAAGTGGAACGATGCCCAGCGGTGGAAGGAGTTGTCAGGTTCAGTTGAGAGAAATAAAGCCTACAGCTTACGCACCTTCTTCCCACCATCAAAGTCTTTCAATGGCTTAATTGCTGATCACAATCTTTTGACTGTGTATAACTTGTTATCCAAGAAGAATGGCATGTTTTGTTTTTAGGTTTCCTTTACTATCTTTGTAACTTCCTATTAAATTCATTTATAATTTGAGATTCAGTATATTTTCTCTTAATTTGGTTATGGAACATAACATTTGACGCATTGATGATTTCTTTTATACATTTCTCCATTGATTTTCGTAGCATTGGGTTGATATTTCTTCCTCCATTAAGCGTGGGCGCATCTGACTATTTGCTCCCTGCCATGCCACCAATTTCACTTGATTCCACCGGACCCAACATGTTTGTTTTCTACTACTAGTAAGGTTCACGTGCGTTGCACGTGGTTAACGCACTTGGTGTTAATGGTTTTTTAAAGTGATTTGTCAGTTTCTTAACTTTTTTGTTTACTTTTAATTATTGGATTCTTTTTGTGTTTTAATCTTTATAGTTTTGAGACTTATAAATTGTGTTGTTGTGTGTTTAGATTTTTTGATATTTTGTTTTTCGGTAATTTATAATGTAAGCTTTTAGTCATTATATTGCAACTTATCCTACACATTTGTCTTTTTTATTAGATATTTTTAAATCTTTTTTTAATATCAAACATGAATTCATTCACTTTTATCGGTGTTGGAATTGAAAACAATTCATGCTTACTTTCTTAGATAAACACATTGTTGTTGGAGACTTAGCTTATGTCGTTTATGAAATTTATGACTCTCTTTGGAAAATAATAAACTGTTTTATAGAAATCAAACTGACAATCCCAAAGTATATACTTACACTCTAAAATACAAAATTCACCCAGAGTATCTATAAAGTCTCACTTTACCACCCAACCTAACTTTTGTGTCATTTTCATATGTCATTGTATAAGTTTTTTTCTAGTTTGCCCCCTAGACACTACTAAGGTTACCAATATGACGTTAAGGTGCACATGGTATTTCACGTGAAGGACATTTTGGTCATTTTTAACAATGTTTTCTGTGCTTTTATTACCCAAAAAAACTTCATTTTCTTATTCTCCGACAACGCTTTCTCTGTTTCTTCTCTAACAATGACATCTTATTTAAATTTTTAAGTGAGATAAAACTCAAGAGTGTATAAATCTTTTATTCAAATTTTTATATAGAAAAATAAATAAAAATAGTGCGGAATCATATCAGAGAGAGATAAAACACAAGAAGATGATCACATTCAGGTGTCAAAGCCGCCATGAATAAGAACCCACAAAAAATTAAAGTTGTCAGAGCTGCCTATGTTAAATGACCAAGCCACAAACACAATGCATAAGCATACACGATGAATTTCAAAACTCATATTTGAATTCATCACAGATGCATACGACAATGATGAGGCACGTCATGATTCAATCCGTCTTCATCGTCCCTAGCTTAAACTCCAACAAATTTCTCCTTGGCACCATTGATATGGTTTATGGTTTGAATTGAGCAAATTCTCGATTTTAAACATTATTCACTACCATTTTTATCACTACGATCACCACACGTTACATCACAATCACCAAATTTGATATGGAATATGGAAATGCTACAAAATTACATTGAGGGCCAAAGTGGATTTGGTGGATATCTTAGGGGACAATGTGTATTTTGGACTAATTTTGATGGGGCAAACATATGATTAGCCCCCAAAATTACACACTAAATCTCACATTTGACCTCAACCTACGAAGTGTCCCACTTTCATACCTTATTTTTCTATTTGTCTCACTTTACTCCCTCCTGTCTATGGGTGTTAAAAATAGTAACGTCACGGAAAATGATATGTGCATGTCACATGAATATTATTTTGATCATTTTCTTTGGGGTGGAAAATAAGATTTAGTTATAACTTTATTATATAATTAACCATTTAGTATTTAAAATATGTTTTTAAATAAAAATAATAATAAATAATTGTTTCAATAATTCAAAAATAATTATATGACCAAATTACAATTTCCCCCAAGGTATCCACCAAATCGTATAATGTACCCCAACCTAAGGTTTGTTCCATAATGATATCTGACGTTACATTTTTTTTCCATTTTCCAACCTATCCGTGATGGACGCTAGAATATTCACGTTAAATAGCACATGGTCTTCCACGTGCGGGGTAAAAATGACATTTTCATTATCTGCTTTAGGGATAAATGTATTAAAAGTAAAAAACTCTAATCTCACACACTCTCCTTCCCTCTTCTCCGATGCAAGTGCCCATCTCTCGCTCCACCAAAATAGCCGCCATCTCCGGCCTAAACCCTTCCCACTTCGGTCACGCCTATCACAACTTTGGCTGTCCTTCTTCGATTCTAGCCAAACTCCATCTCTGATCTTCCTCATTCTATCTCATGCAAAACTCGCGCCTAAAGTAGAAATCAGAGGGTATATACTATACTTACTAAAAACCCTAGTAAAAACATGCGATTAACAAAAAACACATAACCCTTATCGATGAATTCATCGGAAGAGAGACGGAGCTTGAATGCAGAGAAATGGTAAGGAAAATGCTATCCTTAAAACTAATTATACTACATTCCTTACAACTATGCTTTGAAGAAGTGCAAAGTTGTTTTGAACAAAGACATTTTTGCGCTTGAAAGCTTAGTAGTAAGGAAAATTATAAAATTAGTTGTAAGGCTAGCAATGTTGTTATTTTAATTTGTCTCATAATTAAATTTAGAATTTATTTAATTTATACACCCATCATTCATACACCAATCACCATTACCACCACTACCACCTCAAATAACACTATTAGCCTAGAAATCAATTTTTTTAATTTTATCTTATTTCTTTGTTTAATTTCTTACTCATTTATTTAATGTCGTATTCCACATAAATCACCACTTTCATGCTTAAAATCGCCCCCACCACTACCGGCATCCTGCAAATGCCGCCCAACTATCACCACCACCAAGAAAGCGTGTCCACCTTGCCTTGCTTGAAATGGAAAAATAACATATCTTTAGCTTCCGTTAAGTGGAACTACTTTCTTCAAACGACTTTCCTATCGATTCTAACTTAATCTCTTCTCTAACAAAAGCATTGATTTGTCAACTAAGTTCTCTATTTTTCTTTATCTTCTTGACATTATATCACCTTTCCTTAACACGTTTCTCTTAGCTTATTCATACGCAATTACTAAGCACGCTATAGATTTGCTTAATATCTCGATTCTCACCAACCAATGTATTATTATAGTTACAATTTTTCATATATACCTCTAATAATGTCATTCCCAACATATGATGTCTCACTTTCCGACATGTTTTTCTATTTGTCCTCTCCGTCTATGGGCATTAAAAATAGTGATGGAAAATCGTGTACATGAGGATTATTTTGGTCATTTTGCTTGTGGCTCAAAGTGGGATTTGTTATAATTTCATCATTTAGTTTGCCATTTAATATTTAAAATATTTTTTAATTAAAAATAATTATTTAAATAATCTAAAATTAGTTATACTTTGTCGATATTTAAATCCAACGTTAAAAATGCATTACTCCAAAAATGAAATTTAAAATTTATTTTTAGCTCTCACTTTCTTTCGTCAACCCCATCATCGTGAGTAAGGGTATTTTTGTTATTTTAGAAAATAGACATTTGTAACACGATAAGAAAGTAAAAATACACGAAATAAATAGAATTCCTGTAGGACCTAACTTTAAAACATGTACAAGTCAAGGGATGAAATTATTATTTGATTATTAATGGAATTACCATTAGTCCATAAATTTAACTTGTTTGACCTTAATTAATGGTAGATGATTTATTATATTTGAGGCTATTTTTGTCCAAACATCATTTGTTATCATGGTAAATTTACTTACTCTTGTCCTTAAGTAACCATGGTGGGTGGTTTATTTGGAAAGGGTTATTTTTGTCCATCTATTAAATTGATAGACACGCCACCACCACAAGCTTGACTTTTATAGTAAGAGAGATAGAGATTTCACTTTTTACAAATAACACTATTAGCCTAGAAATTCAATTTTTTTGAATTTTCAAATCTTCAAATTGAATCGTTGTTTAATTTCTTACCTCATATGGTTATTTGAAAATTTGATGATTAGGAAATTCCACGATGTATTTATCTAATCACCACTTTCATGCTTAAAATACTATCACCCACCACTAACACCATCATCCATGCGGTCGTAAGCCCGCCTATCACCACCACCAAGAAAGCGTGTCCACCTCGCCTTTATTGGAAAAATAGAAACATAGAATCTCTTTAGCTTCGATTAAGTGGAACTTACTTTCTTCAAGCGACTTTCCTATCGATTCTAACTTAATCTCTTCTCTATACACTTTCGGTGTCAAATTACTAAGTAAGGAGAGAATCTCTATTTTTCTTTAGGATGGAGCTACTTGAAAGGATGTATGATTGGTGACCAACACGTTTCTTTCAATTAAAGGAGAGTTGTTAGAAGAAAATTCATACGCAATTACTAAGCACGCTATAGATTTGCTCACACGTAACTACTCGGGTTCTATGAAGAGGAGCAAGCAATTCTCACCAACCAAGGTTAGAAGTATTGGAACCTGTTATGGGAAGGAGTTACAATTATTTCATAAACCTCTAATAATGTCATTCCCAACATATGATGTCTCACTTTCCGACATGTTTTTTCTATTTGTCCTCTTCTATGGGCATTAAAAATAGTGATGGAAAATCGTGTACATGAGGATTATTTTGGTCATTTTGCTTGTGGCAAATTCATCAATTGGGATTTGTTATAATTTCATCATCTTAGTTTGACACATTTTCTTAACCCATTTAATATTTAACGCTAATATTTTGCTTAATTAAAAAATAATTATACTCACTAAATAATCTAAAATTAGTTATACTTTGTAACATATTTAAATCATTTACTTCTAATAATGTCATTACTCTTGAGTAAAACCATGAATTATTTAAGAATGTAATATCATATTATTTTTAGTTTCAAATAAATTTTTAGTCTCTCGGTGAGTAAGGGTATTTTTGTTATTTTAGAAAATATTGGGCGACATTTGTAACGATAATGGTAGGAGGAAAGCGATAAGAAAGTAAAAATACAAGGCGAAATAAATAGAATTCAAAAGCGTAGGACCTAACTTTAAAACATGTACAAGTCAAGGGATGAAATTATTATTTGATTATTAATGGAATTAATTAGTCCCTGATAAATTTACTTGTTTGACCTTAATTAATGGTAGATGATTTATTATATTTGAGGCTATTTTTGTCCAAACATTATTTGTTATCATGGTAAATTTACTTGTTTTGTCCTTAATTAAATGGTGGGTGGTTTATTTGGTGAAGTGTTATCTTTGTCTATCTATTAAATTGTAAGAAACAAGCTTGACTTTTATAGTAAGAGAGATTTACTCAAATAACACTATTAGCCTAGAAATCAATTTTTTTAATTTTATCTTATTTCGTTGTTTAATTTCTTACTAATTTATTTAATATTGTATTCCACATAAATCACCACTTTCATGCTTAAAATCGCCCCCCCACTACGGCATCCTGCAAATGCCGCCACTATCACCACCACCAAGAAAGCGTGTCCACCTTGCCTTGCGAAATGGAAAAATAACATATCTTTAGCTTTCGTTAAGTGGAACTACTTTCCTCAAACGACTTTCCTATCGATTCTAACTTAATCTCTTCTCTAACAAAACGCACAGATTTGTCAACTAAGTTCTCTATTTTTCTTAATCTTCTTAACATTATATTACCTTTCCTTAACACGTTTCTCTTAGCTTATTCATACGCAATTACTAAGCACGCTATAGATTTGCTTAATATCTCGATTCTCACCAACAAATGTATTATTATAGTTACAATTTTTCATAAACCTCTAATAATGTCATTCCCAACATATGATGTCTCACTTTCCGACATGTTTTTTCTATTTGTCATCGCTTGTCTATGGGCATTAAAAATAGTGATGGAAAATCGTGTACATGAGGATTATTTTGGTCATTTTGCTTGTGGCTCAAAGTGGGATTTGTTATAATTTCATCATTTAGTTTGCCATTTAATATTTAAAATATTTTTTAATTAAAAATAATTATTTAAATAATCTAAAATTAGTTATACTTTGTCGATATTTAAATCCAACGTTAAAAATGCATTACTCCAAAAATGAAATTTAAAATTTATTTTTAGCTCTCACTTTCTTTCGTCAACCCCATCATCGATGAGTAAGGGTATTTTTGTTATTTTAGAAAATATTGGACGACATTTGTAACGATAATGGTAGGAGAAGCGATAAGAAAGTAAAAATACAAGACGAAATAAATAGAATTCAAAGCGTAGGACCTAACTTTAAAACATGTACAAGTCAAGGGATGAAATTATTATTTGATTATTAATGGAATTAATTAGTCCCACGATAAATTTACTTGTTTGACCTTAATTAATGGTAGATGATTTATTATATTTGAGGCTATTTTTGTCCAAACATTATTTGTTATCATGGTAAATTTACTTGTTTTGTCCTTAATTAAATGGTGGGTGGTTTATTTGGTGAAGGGTTATTTTTGTCCATCTATTAAATTGTAAGAAACAAGCTTGACTTTATAGTAAGAGAGATAAGAGAGATTTACTCAAATAACACTATTAGCCTAGAAATCAATTTTTTAATTTTATCTTATTTCGTTGTTTAATTTCTTACTCATTTATTTAATATTGTATTCCACATAAATCACCACTTTCATGCTTAAAATCGCCCCCCACCACTACCGGCATCCTGCAAATGCCGCTTCGCTATCACCACTAACAAAGAAAGCGTGTCCACCTTGCCTTTCACGAAATGGAAAAATAACATATCTTTAGTTTTCGTTAAAAGTGGAACTACTTTCCTCAAACGACTTTCCTATCGATTCTAACTTAATTAATCTCTTCTACAACAAAGCATTTACCATTTGTCAACTAAGTTCTCTATTTTCTTTATCTTCTTGACATTATATTACCTTTCCTTAACACGTTTCTCTTAGCTTATTCATACGCAATTACTAAGCCGTATAGATTTGCTTAATATCTGATTCTCACCAACCAATGTATTATTAGTTACAATTTTTCATAAACCTCTAATAATGTCATTCCCGACATATGATGTCTCACTTTTCAGACATGTTTTTCTATTTTTCCTCTCAGATCTATGGGCATTAAAAATAGTGATGAAAATCGTGTACATGAGGATTATTTT
>JABEVN020000586.1:0-29762 GCA_013146195.2 Codonopsis lanceolata | reverse complement strand
ATCTCCTTACCTTTTCTCTTAATCCACGAGAAGAGGTAGATGCATAATGTGCACTTTCGGGTTTGGTGTGTTTCAACCTATCTTCTTCCTCGTGACATGTGAAATTAATTCATTAATATTCCTTGTCCTTTTGACAATTATAGGTCGTTCAAAATGACCAAATTGTGAAGGAAGAGAAATTAAAGCCAAATGCACAAGCAAGTCTTCCGATAAGTCCAACTTGAGTGCTTTTAATTTCGTTGATAGATGAAACATCTCATTATGTATTCCACTTAGATTTCCGGTGCCCTTATACCTCATGGAAACAAGCTTCCTCAAGGTAGCACTTGTTTCCGATTTATCGCTTTGCAAAGCGTTGTTCTAGGGCATCTAGGAAACCTTTTGCACCATCATCCTCGGAACCTTTGTTTAGAAATGTCTCGGGTACTATTCTTAATTATGCTTAAGTGGAAACGCTTCCACCTCTACGAACTTAAGCGGTCTTCCATGGTGCTTTTATCAGTTAGAGGGGCGGGGAGCTTGTTCTCTTAATGCGAGGTCAAGGTCCAAACAGCCTAAGACCATAATAATCTTGTTTTTCAAGTTTTAAAGTTTGTCCCGGTTAGCAAAGGAATTGAGTTTAAGGCGGTAGTAACAGGATGAAGCAACGATCAAATCTGAATGAAGAGAACAAAAGAATGAAACAAAACATATATAAGAAACTACACAATGATTAATTATATCAAAATGAATTCCATCATAGTAAAAGATAATCAATATGACATCAAGACTAATCTTTGGATTGCGAATTGACTCACAATTTGATTTATCTTAGGGTAAACAAATAGCTTAAACAACACATTTTAAATACTTCTTCCTTTGGGCCGGATCAAGTAAAAAAATGTCCTAAAATTTAAGGTATTTGTTCCCGGTAATAAAGAATATAAACAATTCACTTTAAACACCCGCCTTCCTTTGGGATGGTTCACGGCGTTAAAAATGATCAAAAGTTTAGTTCAATTATTACCCTATGAATGCAAATACTTAGTCAATAACAAGGTCTCCTTTGGGAAACAAACATGTTATCACATATCAATATTTACATTCATCACTTTAACAAATTTGTATTTAAATAACGTAAATTGCTTTGGCAACAATATTATTTAAACAATGAATAAATTTGTTTAAGCATATAATTAATCATACTTTAGGGCACTTAAGACTTTAAGGTAATTTCGAAAATTTAAAAGGTAAAGAAATAAGAAATTTATTAATAAAAGATAATATCCTTTTGTTCTACCCGTCCATTCTTAAAGTTTAATAACTCCAAGAACCACCGAGCGGCGGTGTCCGAACATTATAATTTATTAATAGATTATCAAAATTTTGGGCAACGAAAAGTCACCAATTATACTCAAAAAGTCACCACGGTTGGACCATTAATTTGATGAAGCCTTTTGATAATTTGATGAAACCTTTTATGAATAGTCTTTCAACCAAATTTCCATTTTAATGCATTATAATTATTATTATGTAAATGGGACAAGTTTGCACTTTAATTAACATGATTCAAACAAGTAGACCTAGATTTACACACTCCAAACACATGATGTTGGCTATGTAAATGGGGTAATCTTGTATGAACCATTGTGTCTCTTAAAACTTGATCTTACCATTATTGCCGAATTGAATGAAGTTCTTAATTTAATGGTGACTAATTTTTTTCAACCAAAGTAAGATACCACACAACACATTTAAAAAAAATGCGTGGCATGCATATGAACAACTCACAACGCATCCAAGGATGGTGGCTATGTTCAAAAATGGGATAATCTTACATTATGGATTGAAAGCCTTTTGAGTAAAACCAAAATTTAAATAGAATGAAGTTATGAACATAATACTCTTAGACAAATGAGTATTATGTACAAGAACAAAACCAAGTGTAATTATACATGGATTACAAACTTAAACAAATTAAAGCACAAGACTTTATAAGAAATTCAAACTCAATCTAGTATAGGAGTGCTCGATACCAATTTTGGAACAATTACGATCCATTAAACATGAACCGACTCATTACTAGATTAAGAAGAGAAGAAGAAGAAGAAGAAGACGAAGCGTGTATTACCTTGTGATTCCATGTTCGCTCTAATCTTGTTCTTGTTCTTGAGTAAAGAGGATGAAGTAAGAAGATAGACTTCAAATTAGGAGGAGTAGATCTTCTAAATGATGAGTGCCCTTTAATCTCTTTATTCTTCAATTACGGAAGAGTTTTTGACCGAATGAATAATGTAACTAGTAGATTCATAGGCTTGATGGATAAGCCTTTATATAGGAATCCAAGGGCACTTCATTTAGGGACTACACCTATTGATATATAAGATATTACCATTATGCCCATCATTTAATGGTATACTTATATTATGGAATTCTACATATTATGTTGAGTTCTATGCTTTATACCATATATTATAATATTGATCATTATATTATTAAGTATTTATATGTTATATTAATCCATGTTCTTACAGCTTATTGATTTATTTTCTCTTTTTTCTTTTCTTGATAAGCAAGAGAATGTATTATCGTGTACACCATAAGTATACTCAAAAAAATGGGAACAAAGTTGGGAAAAATTACCAAAGTTATCTGAAAATCAAATTCCCAAACCAAATCTCGTAGTATCATCGTGTCCTTAAAACTTTGCATACCAATCATGGAAATCTATACCTACGCATAGACATTTTCATTATTCTCAAAACCCATGCCATTTTTCTCCCTCCAAATGGTCCAACGCAACAATCTTATGTTTGTTTAAGGATCAGTTTGGACAACAATCCTTTACCAATCATCATGACCTCTTTTCCTTACAAGAAAGATATACATATTACGATATTAATCATCAGGTCAATATTTTCTAAAGTTATCCCATCTTTTCTTTTTAAACTTCCAGTCTCTCAAACCTTGAAAGAATTTTATTGCATTGTTTTAGGATGAAAGGTCTTTAATCGTATGTTAACTCTAACATCCAACATTTTTTGGTGAATGTAAAAATCTATACTGAAAACAATTGCCACTCTACTCTTTATCTCAGAAAACCAAATAAAGTATTTTCATGTCCAATACACCAAAAAGAGTTACAACGTTCAATCTGAAATCCTCATTTCCCATCTGAGTCCTTGATCTCCTAGGTACATGTCTTCTTTTTTCCTTTACTTATCCGCTTCCTTTTTCTTTTCTTTTTTTTTCATTTTTTATGGGCACATGAAGTTATTTGGTTGTACATGTTTCACAAGACTTTCTAAGAACATGTTCAATGCTAACAAATTTCAGCCTAACATTTTGCACCCTAAATTTGACCCCCAAGATCACCATAGTAGCCAACAATCTCTAAATCTTACATTGCAATATAGTGCTTTTTTCCAATGGTTATCAGCAACTCAGAACAAAAATGCACATGTATCTTGCACACACCACTTTAATGAGGGCATTAATGTCTTTGATCTAAATTATCCTAGGTTTAATAGGGTTTAACTATAAATTATCGCCCAAAGCTTATTCAATTTATCCCAAATCCGCATGCACAACCCTATTCGCAATTGGTACATTCTTCACCCTTTGAGGTGTTTAAAACACTCCTGCAGATCAGCTCACTACTAGAAACAGTGCCTTCAGTTTAATGAATTTTTAGCTTACTGAATTTTGCATCAGCGACGGAATTGACCACACGTACCTTGAATTTATCAGCGACGGACTTTTCCGCCGCTAAAGGCCACCTTTAGCGACGGAATCAGCGACGGAATTAAGCATTAGCGACGGATTTGAACATCAGCTTACGAATTTTTCAGTTTATTTATTTTTCCGTCGCTGAATATTTCAGAAATTAATTTCGTTTATTTTCAGCTTATTCGAAATTGTCTTAGCTTAATTTTAATGCTAAAGGATTTTTAAAAAATTAATTGCATCAGGACGAAATTTCCGGCTACCAAAGGCTTTTAAAAATTAATTAAAATTGAATTTCTACGACGGAAAAATTAAAATTATTAAAGAAACGTTAAAATTTAATTAAAATGAATTTCAGCTTACGGAAAATTCGTCGCTAAAGGCATTTAAAAATTTAATTAAAATTGAATTTCAGCGACGGAAAATTCCGTCGCTAAAAGTAGATAAATTTAATTATAATTGAATTTCGACGGAAATTTCCGTCGCTAAAGTATTAAAACTAATAATTTTAATTTTTAAAAAAATAATAAATTTTAATTTCAATAACGGAAATTTAAAGATCCTTATTAATGCAAAATTAAATTGAATTCTAATTAATATAAAATATATATGAAATTAAGTGAAATTAAATTAAAATAATATTTGAAATGTTAATTTAATAATATAATATCAATAATTAAAATGATTAGCATCAATATAATTACAAAAATTAAAACATTCACATTACAACTTAACTTAACGTAACGTAACGTTAATTTAAACCGAAATTAAATTAAAATAATATTTGAAATTTTAAATTAATAATATAATATCAATAATTAAAATGATTAGCATCAATATAATTACAAAAATTAAAACATTCACATTACAACTTAACTTAGGTGAAATTAAATTAAAAATAATATTTGAAATGTTAATTTAATAATATAATATCAATAATTAAAATGATTAGCATCAATATAATTACAAAAATTAAAACATTCACATTACAACAATTTAACGTAGCTTAATACGTTAACTTAAATTGAAATTAAATAAAAAAATATTTTAAATTTTAAATTAATAATATAATATCAATAATTAAAATGATTAGCATCAATATAATTACAAAAATTAAAACATTCACATTACAACTTAACTTAGCAACTTAACTTAGCAACTTAGCATTAACGTGGCAACTTAGCAGCGTGGTAACAAGCTGGCAACAGCGTAGCGTAGCAGCAACTGGCGTAACAGCAGCAATGTGGCATGCGTAACTTAACAACTAAGCGTGACAACAGCAGCAATAGCGTGGCGTAACTTAGCAACCCAGCAACCCAGCAACTTAACTTAGCAGTTTAACTTAGCTTAACCGCGTAACTTAACATGAAAACACTCGCCTATTAGGCGAAATGGTATAATGGACTCGATGCAACCATTATAACATGAAAACACGTGGCGTATTGGCGAAATGGTATAATAGATACGATGGACCATTATAACATGAAAACACGTTACGCCTATTAATGGTGAAATGTTATAATGGACTGTGGAGCATTATAACATGAAAACACTTCGCCTATTGACGAAAATGGTATAATGGAGTATGATGAACCATTATAACATGAAACCACGATCATCTATTAGCGAAATGGTATAATGGGTACGATAGACCATTATACCATGAAAACACGCTTCTATTGGCGAAATGTTATAATGGATATGATGGACCATTATAATAACATGAAAACACGCTAAGCCTATTGGCGAGATGGTATAACTTAGCGTATCGTATTAACTTAGCGGCGTAATGTAACGTAATGTGGCTTAACGTGGCAGCAAGCAACTGCCGAAGCAACAACAGCAGCAGCAGCAATTTAACTTAAGCGTAACGTAACACATGGCTTAGCGTGTCGTAGCGTGGCTTAGCGTGGCGTGGCAACGTAACTTGGCAGCAACACCGACCCAGCAACCTAGCTTCGCGTGGCAGCAACAGCAGCTTAGCTTGGCTTAACTTAGCAGCAACCCAGCAACTTCCTTGGCAACTTAGCCAGCTTGGCTTAGCAAGCAGCAGCAACTTAAATTAGCAACTTAACTTAACATGAATTTAGCAACAGCAATTGAAAGCGAGCGTAATGTAACTTAACTCAACAATGTAACTTAAGCAACTTAAGCGTAATGTAGCTTAACTTAAGCTTAGCGTAATGTAACTTAACTAGCGTGTGTAACTAAGCAACTTAACTTAAATTGGCTTAACATAGCGATGGACCATTATAACATGAAACACGATGCGTCATTAATGAGAAATGGTATAATGGAGTCACGATGAACCATTATAACATGAAAACACGCTACGCCTATTGCGAAATGGTATAATGGATACGATGGACCATTATAACATGAAAACACGTTACGCCTATTGGCGAGATGGTATAATGCAACATATCGTAACTTAACGAAGCGTGCGTAACCAATGTAACTTATAGTAACAACGTAACCCTTAAGCAACTTAGCAAAGCAACTTGGCTTAACAAGCAGCAACGTAAGCGTAGCAACAACAACTTAATAGCGTAGCGTAATTTTACTTAGCGTGGCGTAACTTAACAACAGCAGCAACGTGGCTTAACATGGCAACGCAGCAGCAACATGGCAAGCTTAACTTAGCATAACTTAAACAGCAGCGTAACTTAACCCAGCAGCAGCAACAACGTAGCTTAGCAACCCAACGTTGCCAACTTAGCAGCAACTTAACGCCATAACTTAGCAACCAGCAACTTAACATGGTGTAGCAACTTAGCAACTAGCGTGGCGAAAGCAGCAGCCGCAGCGTGGCATGGCAACAACAGCAAGCTTGGCAGCAGCGTGGCGTGTGCTTAACAGCAGTAACTAACTAGCGTGGCAGCGTAAAGCAGCAGCGTAGCGTGGCGTAACAGCAAGCAACGTGGCGTGGCAGCAGCAGCAGGCAACTCATGAACTGAAGCAGCAGCAGCGGCAGAACTGGCGTGGCGATAACCGGCAGCAGCAGCTTAACGCGTAACATAACGCCATAACATGGCAGCAGCAGCAGCAACAGCAGCAACTCAGCTTAACTCCAGCAGCAACGAGCAGCAACTTGGCTTAGCGTAGCGTGGCTTGAAGCAACAGCTAAGCGTGACATGGCAGCATAGCAGCAGCAGCGGCAGCAACAACCAGCAAATTGGCTTAGCGTGGCGTGGCTTAGCGTGGCGTGGCAACGGCTTAGCAAGCAGCAACTTGAAGCAACTTAGCAGCTTAAGCGTAACATAACAACTTAGCTTAGCGTAAATGTAAACTTAACAAATATTATTATTATTATTATTATTATTAATTACTATTATTATTATTCTTATTCTTCTTCTTCTTATTATTATTATTCTTATTATTCTTATTCTTATTATTATTCTTATTCTTATTATTATTATTCTTCTTCTTCTTCTTATTATTATTCTTATTATTATTATTCTTATTATTATTATTATTATTATTATTATTATTATTATTATTATTTATTATTATTATTATTATTATTATTTTTTAATATTATTATTATTATTATTATTAATTACTATTATTATTATTATTATTATTATTATTTTATTATTATTATTATTATTATTATTATTATGTATTGATAAACCCACAACTAAAAACAAATATTTCAAAAACAAATATTTCAAAACAAAATTAATTCGACAAAATGTACTAGAGACATGTAACACATTATGACCACATGCAAACTCTGAACTTACTCTATTTATATAATTTTGTTATTATTTTCTTTAATATATATGAATTCAGTTGTAATGTGAAAATATTTATTTTTGTAATTATATTGATGCTAATAATTTTAATTAATGATATTATATTATTAAATTAATATTTCAAATATTAATTTAATAATAAAATATCATTATTAAAATAAAAAAAAAAAAAAATATTTCCTATATATATAATATATAAACAAAGATTTCGAAAAAATTAAAACTCCCTCCACTTAGAAAAATTAACAACTTAACTTGGCTTAGCGTAATTTACTTGCAAGCTGGCGTAACTAACTAGCAACAGCAACTTAAGCAAGCAGCAAGCGTGGCAACGTTAGTAGCATTAACCAGCAGGCATTTGGCGTACAACAGCAACTTAGCAAGCAGCAGCAAGCAAGCAGCAGCAACAGCAACTTAGCAAACAGCTTAGCAACATAGCAAATTATCTTAGCAACTTATGTAACTTTGCGTGGCTTAATGTGACAACTTAAGCCAGCAACATAACAACTTGGCAGCAACAGCAACAGCAATGGCTTAAGCAACTTGGCAATCTAGCAACATAGCGTGTAACCCAGCAACTTAGCAAAGCAGCAACTTAGCAACCAACAACAGCAGCAGCAAGCTTAGCAGCAGCAACAACGCAGCAGCAACTTAACGTGGCAGCAGCAACTTGGCGCAACTTGGCAAGCAACTTAGCAGCAGCAACAGCAGCAACAGCAGCAGCAACTTAAGCGTGGCGTAACATAGCAACTAGCTAGCGTGGCAACAACAGCAGCAACAGCAAGCAGCAACAATTATCTTAGCTTAAGTAACTTACCTTAGCGTGGCAACTTAAGCAACAGCTTAAGCTTAAGCTTATGGCGATCTTTGGCTAGTCCCGATTTTTCGATTTATTTGCGGTCAACCAATGGTTTGCTCACCGGTCCACAGGTTGGTGTCATTAACAACTTTCTTCCCCAAAGTACTACATTGTGAATCGGAGGATCAGAGTGCACATTCACATAAGTTTTACAGACTTCTGGTGTTAATAATCAAGTGTTATGTTTCTTTTAGGCTTATTATTTTTCGTTCTTTGGAATTAAATTGAAATTAAATGATGAAAATATTTAGCGACGGAATGTGCTAGAGACATGCAACATAGTAAATTTAATATTTGTTTTGAATATTAAACCTAAACCTAAACCTAAACCTAAACGTAAACGTAAAATTCCGTCGCTGAATATTAATATTTGTTTTGAAATATTTGTTTTTGTAAAATCCCTTTGTAAATTTCAAATAAATAATGTTTTGGAATATTTGTGTTTTTGTAAAATCCCTTTGTGCCTATATATATATATATATATATATATATATATATATAGGAAATATTATAATCATTTTAATGAATGATAATTTTATTATGAAATTAATATTTGAAATGTTAATTTGATAATATAATATTAATAATTAACGTGAGTTATTATTTTCTTAAATATATAAATTAATGTGAATATTTTAATTTTTGTAATTATATTGATGCTAATCATTTTAATGAATGACATTATATTATTAAATTAATATTATATTAATTTAATAATAAAATATCATTCATTAAAATGATTATAATATTTCATATATATATATATATATATATACACACACAAAGGATTTTACAAAAAAACAAATATTTCAAAACATTATTTATTTTAAATTTACAAAAGAATTTTACAAAAACAAATATTTCAAAACAAATATTAATTCTAGGTGCCAACCCCAAATATTCCTTTCACCCCAAAATCCCCAAATATTCCACCAACCCCAAAATCCCGAAAAATTAAAACTCCCTCCACCGACCCCAAAATCCCGAAATATTCATGTTACGCCAAAAAAATCTTAGTGAAATCTTTTAATCAAACCCATTCTGGCTTTACTTCCCTCCACATAAGTTTTTGCCAAATTCCCAAAAATTCCCTCTGCATAGGTTTTCCCCAAATTCACTCTCTAAATCCCACAGCCGCCGTCTTCGCGTCTTCGCCCATCCACATCCAGCCGGCCAAGCTTCATCTCCATCTCTCTCCTCCACCCCGTTCGCCTAAAGCCTCCACCAAACCTCCAAGAGAACTCGAGAAGGAGCAGATTAGGGAGGAAATAATCGCGGCGGAGATAGCGCGGAAGCGTGTACTGGAGGCGGAGGTGAGGAGAGAAATGATGATGGAAAGAGAAATGGCCTTCCGACGAGGTGATGGCTTCCAATTCCTTTCGCATCGGTTCGACCCCGCCTGCCGATGGCATCAGCTGAAGGCGATCGCTCGAGGCAATTACTGCACGCGAGGAAAGATGGGCCGGATCTTCGCTTAGAAATTGGAGAATTTAAAATGCTGCCATTTCAGCGTCTTACGGAACCCAAAAACGCGAAGATCAAGCCAGTTCCTGAGGTTAACAAAGACAAAGTCATTCTCCTCGTCAGTTTAATTAATCTTATTGTCTTTAAGATTATGTCTTTGTACTCTATTTGTTGGTCTGCTGCTTTGCTTTGATGAAATTTGCAGTATGCTATATTCTATGTCCTAAAATGGAAATTGCTTTACTGGATTTTACTGTCTATGATGTTTTAAAGCTGTTAAGCTGTGAAGTCTTGAATGATGTGTGAAAGGTATTTGTCTTGTTTAGTGGACTTTGTTTTCGATGACATCCGTTGTTTTGATCTGAAAGTAGAAAATGACCAAACACACTATTTGGATAGAGGAATTTCAACTAGGTTTTGTTTTGTTCTGTTTGGTGAGATAAAGAAAGAATACAAAAGGGCAAGATTCTCATAGAAGCTGGTGAGTAAGCGAAACACAAGAAAAAGACCACGCTTTTGTGTAAATTTTGTTGTGTTATGGGGGTGATTTTTGGTTATTGGATTGAGAATAATGGAAAAACACTTTGTCTTCTAATGGGTGTTATTGAGTGGGCGTATTCGTTCATGCATGTTTTGTTTATTTTCCTTAGCTTTCTACAAGTTTGTTCCTATCTCACTCAACATATGTGCATGTTGCTCTTCTTTCCTTTTCATCTTTTCATCAGTGTTCTTGATCCACTCCACCCTCATTTTTTGGGCTTTCCCTAAACACACACTTACTCTCTAACATGTATGTGATGTTGTTGTTTATGCCATATTTTGAGGTGGGTTTCTTGTGCTTCTAACCTTGGGTTTTGTTGGCGATTAGATTACATGGAGAGTGGATTTTGGGTTTTGTCTATTTGATTATGAGCAAATAGGTTCCAAGATTTTTCATGGGTTTCCAAATCTCATTTTTTAATAAGTCTATTTGTTCAATTAGTTTTGAGTGATGCGATTCTATTGAGATCACTTGATTTTCTTTGTTCTTGATGTTTGATAGTCCATTAATTTTATATGCCAAGAGGCCCAAGACTTCAATTTGGTGTGATCTTCTCATTTATTCCTTTCTAACTTTTAATGGAAAAAAGCTACGGAGTAGTATATAATAATTAACCTAGAGATGCTCGCTGTCTACCGTTTTGGTGGTTTATTTCAACTGATACCGAGATCTTTGTTTTTCCGTTTGCGAGATTTTGTTATTCCAAATTCAACGGTGAAGTTTAATTGAAAATCTTTATAATGGGTTTGGAACTTGAAGCTTTAATGGTAGTCTGAATCTTTGGAAGGGTTTTTTAATTACATGTGAAGGAAAATATAAAAGTCTGAATCTTTGGGGTTATGTTTCGATTACTTAGGATGTGCGCCCGGCGCCCATAGTTAAGTTTTACTTTTTACTTTGATTTGTTTAAGTAGCGAGGAAGAAATAGTTTTTGGGAGTTATTATACATCCGAGGAGAAGAAGCAGATCGTTCTTTCCAGCTTCCAAGATGAAGTTTATGAAACTTGGATCCAAGCCCGATTCATTTCGAGACTCGAAGGAACAATGCGGTAAGATCTCTTTGAATCTGTTGGTACATCATGGCAATGCATTTCATTTTGTTAATCTTTACACATTTGTTACAAATGATTGTATTTGTCCTCGGAATTGCATCTTTATCAGCAATTGCCTCACCTTCATTAGTTTGTTTAATCTCTATTATGTAGTAATTGCATTGAATTCTAGCAAATTGCCTCACCTCGGAATCGCATCTTTATCTTAACTTATTTTTTCTTGTTGATTTTTAATCAAAATAGCAATTTTACTTGGACAGGTTTTCAAGCTGATTGATGTGAAGATGAAGTTTTTTTTTTTATACTCATGTCGTAGGATTTTTTTAATTTTCTTTTTAGTTTTTTTATTAGATATAGTTTACATGGATTTGTACAAGTTTAAATTTATAAGTTAACTCTAGAAATAAGTTTTTGGTATTAATTGTTATGTATAATTTACATGGATTGTTGTAATAACATTTATAGTTTGATGTTTTTAAATTGGTTTTATATTATTGTTTATTTTGTATCTTTAGTTTTGTATTAATTGTTATATTATCAGGTACAAAAATTTATAATAATAGTATTTTTGGGGTTTTTTTTTTAAATTTTTTTACATTATTAGCGACGGAATTTTCCGTCGTTGAAATTCAAATTTAATTAATTTTTAAAAGTCATTAGCGACGGAATTTTCCGTCGCTGAAATTAAAATTTAATAAATTTTTGAGCCTTTAGCGACGGAATTTTATTTGAAATTCAAATTTAATTAATTTTTAAACGCCTTTAGCGGCAGAATTTTCGTCGGCGAAGTCAATTTTAATTAATTTTTAAAGCGTTTAGCGACGGAATTTTCCGCTGAAATTCAATTTAATTAATTTTTAAACGCCTTTAGCGGCGGAACTTTCCGTCGCTGAAATTCAATTTTAATTAATTTTAAAAGCCTTTAGCGACAGAATTTTCCGTCGCTAAAGGTTGAATTCAGTGACGGAAAATTCGTAAGCTAATCAACAACTTAGCGGAAATTTTAAAGCTGCTAAACTGCGACGAAATCGATCGGCATCTGCGGCGAAGGATTAGCGACGGAATGGCGCGGAAAAATTCCGTCATTGGGGGCCACTAGCGACGAATTTCGCCTTTAGCGACGGAAAATTCCGTCACTAAAGATCATTTTTCTAGTAGTGCAGGTAGAAATCAACTACCTCCTTCGCCAAGCACCATCTAAACTTCCTCCACACCAACCCTTAACTGTAGCATGGGTTATTCTTAAATTTTATATTAAAAACCAAAAGCGTCCAGGGCACTAAAGTGAATATGAAAGCAACTGAAACAAATGTGGAATAAGGGCATTCTGGACTATTTGGAGAGAACGAAATTATAGGAGTCAGAGAATACAGAGAGGAGCTACGAGAAACTTAAAAGAGCAAACAATCCAGCTTTGTACTTTTGGTGTCGCGATGTGGTCTCACATGGGCAAAGCCCATTTGTAGAAACTTGTGTATATAACGGTTATGTAGTGATATAGGAGATCATGGATTTTCTATCTTTGTAAATAGGGCGCGTCACCTTTTTTGGCGTCCTGTTTATATTTATATACTCTTTACTTATCAAAAAATATTTTTTTTCCCAACTGTGAGGTTTTTTCAACAATGAAGCTCTATCCTTGTGGGATTTCTTAGAAGCCGTGCCATGTCATGCACTTGTATAGCGAAGACCCCACAACAACATACTTCAAAGATCCAGGTTATATGGTTTTTTGGTAAGACGCCATGATGATCATAATCGCAATCTTTGGGCAAGCTAATATAATGAAGACACTCGGTAAGATGTACTTAAACAACCATACGAGTTAAAATCGTAGGTGAATTTTTAAACATTGAAATTCTATTCAAGTGGGTTTACGTGAAACCATTTTACAAGCAAAGATCCTGCTACAATATCTACTTCAAAATTCTGGCTTATATATATATATTTATTTTTTTGCTGAAGGATCCTTTGTCGAAGTGAGTGAACGATAAATAAGAATCAAGGCAGGATGCTATTAACTCAAGAGTCATCATTTCGACATTTAGATTTTGATGCACTAAATAGCATGCATATAGGGTCGGTATAGAAATATCCATGGGCTGAAAGCCGAGACAAACATAAATAAGACCAATTAAACCCAATAACCATTTTTGAAATTTTAAGTGAAGCAGAAGCACACAGTACATAACACTTTTCTCCCCAAGTCAAGCATGATATATATCACAAGCCCCAAGTGTAGCAAGCGACTGCAGATCCATAGCACAAAGAATGAAGTATCATCTAAGTATTTCATCTTGCCATTAGTGATTCAAGAAAGTCAATCCTAGCCTATTGTCTCTGGTGTGACCTCTTTTTAGCATCTCGTATACGGACACCCGCATCCAATTACACAAGCAGAAAAATCTAGCATGCTCTAAAATCTCCTATTTGGTTTTTTCCCGCACAATTTCCAAACATGACACTACAGAGAGCAAGCATGTGATTGAATTATAAAAAAGATCTACTCACTTTTTAGATGCATCATTAGAGTTTTTAACAATTATTCAAATTATAGTATCTAGTGTTGAATCCAATCACCTTCTTAATTCTTACAAGCAAGTGGCTATGCACTAAATATTTCATTCAGAAACTGTGAGAAGTCATTTAAATATTGATGAAGAGAGATCAGAAATAACGGCAGAGAAGAAACAAGCCAGTACAAAGAGGCTGCAAGCTTGTGACATCAACTCAGAAGATCCCTGTAACAAAATTAGCGGCGGTGGAAAGTGTTGGTGTCTTTGGGCCAGCTATCTCCAGACTCCCCATCATCTCCACTAGTAAGCCGGTGGCATTGACAAAGCCTAAGCGATGTGGATGAGGAGAGATGGCCTAAATCGAAGAGGCCACCCTTATTGGAAGGGCATACCTCATCAAGCAGCAATTTTATTTTAAAATTAAAATTAAAAAACAGGGCTCAAAACAATTATTTACCAATGAGAACAAATAATCACAAAACCAATAATTGCAGCCCTAAGAAAGTTTCATTCATGATGGGAGAGTTCATATTCAGGCATATAAGCATATTAATTAAGTTTATCAATGAAGTACCTTGTTCAATTCGGCGGAGAGGGAAGAAGATGTATTTGGGCGTCGGAGGAGAAGCTAGCACCTCGAATTTCGCTTGAAGTAGGCGATAGTGGAGAGCAGACACAATGGTCGGAGGAGAAGTCGGCACCTCGAATTTCGCCAGCGAAGTGGGGCCTGAGACAAGAGAAGGAGAGCCATGGTGGAGAGAAGCGAAGAAAGGGCGAAACGGGTTAGGTTATTAATTAGGTTGACTATAAGTAAAACCTAAGTAGTAGGTTTAGACTTATTTTTACAATTTAATAAAATGAAAATTAATTATGATTAATTGCAACTGAAATTGTCGGGAGAATTTGAAACGAAAATTTATCTGTTTTATAATCCCTTGCAAAATTAGACGGGTTTCTTCCCTCCAAACTTTTTGCCCAAAACATAATCCCAATTTTTTTAAGTTCTAAATATAAAAATATGATATTAATAAATACAACTGAAATTGAAACATAAAATTGAAACAGAAGTTCAGCTGTTTCAAAAATCATTGCAAAATTAGGCGGCAAACTTCACTCCAACTTTTCCCCCGAAACATGATGCAACAAAATAGTTTTCCATTGCAATATGAGTTGCAAAATTAATTTTGCACGTCAATTTCCCTTGAGTACTTTTTATATTGAAACTGATTTTAATTCAGTTGCAAAATACAACTGAAATTGAAACAGAAAATTGAAACAAAAGTTCATCCGTTTCAAAAACCATTGCAAAATTAGGCGGCATTCTTCCCTCCAACTTTTCCCCCGAAACATGATGCAACAGAATAGTTTTCCATTGCAATATGAGTTACAAAATTAATTTTGCACGTCAATTTCCCTTGAGTACTTTTTATATTGAAACTGATTTCAATTCGGTTGCAAAATACAACTGAAATTGAAACAGAAAATTGAAACAGAAGTTCATCTGTTTCAAAAACCATTGCAAAATTAGGCGGCATTCTTCCCTCCAACTTTTTCCCCGAAACATGATGCAACAAAATAGTTTTCCATTACAATATGAGTTGCAAAATTAATTGTGCACGTCAATTTCCCTTAAGTACTTTTTATATTGAAACTGATTTCAATTCGGTTGCAAATTTCCGTTTCAGTTGCCCTGTTTTCTTGTAGTGTGTTTTCCTAGTTTATATAAAACTTATTTTTTTAATAACATGTTCGCTCTACTCTTGTTTTTGTGGGTTTCCTTTACAGACTTGATGTCTGGTTAGAGGTTTTATATTTGGTTAGATTTCAGGTTTGTTTTGTAAACTCATAATCTTTTTAGTGAAATCCTTTGTGGTCATAAGACTGGATCTACAAGTATAGATTGTAGATAGTTTGTTATACCTCTGTGTTTATTAATAGTTTACTAGAATAAAGACTTTCGCTGTTTACTTGTTTTTTTACCTGGTCAATGCACCTTTGGATAAAACTGCATCAGAAGCTACATTGACAATATTTTTGGAATCCTAACTACTATTTTTCTTCAGGTACAAGACATAAAATAGTTGTTTTATTTTCTTGAAATCTTTTGTTTTATATTTAATCTAATGTGCTCGAGAGATAATTTTGTTCCAAAAAATTTAAATATAGTTATAGTACTATTTCAAATTTATTTGAAAGGATTTAGTTATAAGTTATTTTTTTAAAACCAATATTGAAAACATATTTCTATGTAAATATTATGTTGTGGACGATATAACTCGATTGCACAAGCTAAAGGTCGGGTCCTCCGAAAAGGAATGAAGCGAAGCAAGTGTACGGAGCGATAACGCAGTTGGATGGAATAAACCGACCGCATCAGGAGTCGATTAGGAGAAGCCCAACACTTGAGAAGGCCGCTTGGAGAGACCACATAGTTTTGGCCATTTTTTCTTGAAGTTGAAGCGGTCGCGTGAAGCGACTTTGTTGTTCGAGTAAAAGTTGCGTCTCTTTGGACGAAGCGGCCACTCGCAACTTAGTTTTTTTGTTTCCCTTTCTATGTCATTCTAAAGTTTGGTATTAATTTATCATATATATAATTTTAACATGTACAACTTAAAGACATTATTAATAAAATTTCAAGAGCTTGATGACCCAATCTCTCTATCTTTTCTCCTTTGATTGTTCTCTTCTACTAGTTTTTCTATTGTTCAATCAAATTCTTCTTCTCTCTCTCTCTCTCTCTCTCTCTCTATATATATATATATATATATATATATATATATATATAAAGGTAAAATAGGCATGGCTTATTTTGGTTTTGTTTCTCCTTTCTTGGTCCCTAAGTTTAGGCATTTTTAGAAACAAAATCTTTAATTAGATTTTGGTTTTTCTTGGTCCTAAAGTTTAGGAGTTATTTTGGAAACAAAATCTATGCAAAAATCCTTCCTAAACCGTGTCTCTAGAGTCCTTCTCCCTATGGTAATAAAATCTACGATTTATGGTAAGTGTATTTAGTTCCTAACTCTAATCCTCTTCCTTGTTGGAGATTGCTTCCTTTTTTGTAGGTCTCCTCCACATTATAAATAGAGGACTTGGGGTAGAGGCAAAACACGCAGACATAAAGAGAATTCAGAACATAGCAGAGCAACAAATTCAGATTTTCAGAAGTTCAGAACTCCAGAATTGTGCAGAATTTGAATGTAGCTTCCAATGCAGCTACATTAGAAGCTACATTGAAAACTGCTGGAACTGTTTTGTTTTCCTAGCTGATTTTAGGAAGTTTGTTTGTTTATTCCCGTTTTTATACTGTTTTTCGAGGTTTTGGTCTCCAAGACTTGTTGTCTTGTGGGAGTATTTGTTTGGTGATTTAACATTCTTTTTGTAAAACAATTAATCTTTTTTAGTGAAATCTTTTTGGCCATGAGACTAGATCTACAAGTATAGGCTTGAAGATTGTTTGGTAAACCTTTGTGTTTAAAATCCTGCTTTATAATTAAGTCTTCCGTTGTTTTGTATTTTTCTGACCATTGTGACTTCCATTGTAGCTTCTTCACTAGCTACATTGGAAACTGCATTGAAAATTTTGGAAAATCCTAACTACTTTTGTTCTTTCAATATATATATGATAAATGTGCATACTGTCTATATTTTTGGATACTTTGGGCTTATTTTCTTAGTCAATATTGCATTTATCATTGCTAATTTAATTGTTTTGGCACCTTTACCTTTATTTGTCTTAATTGGGAAGTTTTGCAATATTGTGCATTGAAGCCAAGCTTTATTGGTGAATTAAAAACAAACTTTAATGATGAAGTAAAGGCAAAAAGAGGAGTTGAATTCCAACATTTTTCGTGAGTGCGCGTATCCAAAAGGGAAACTCTCCCCGAGAGCCCCCACACCCCAGTCTCATGAGAATGTGAGAGGGAAAATCACAGTGACTCAACGATTAAGTAGCTAGGAGGACCCATGCCTAGTACCTACAAGGAGCCACACCCACAAGAGGATGAAACTCCCACACTGCGGTTGCTAGGACTCGATCCTTGGTCCTGTATCCAAATCTACTAGTTCTTAACCAACTGAGCTAAGCCCATGAGGGCTTTTCATGGGCAGACTACAGTTATTTTCGTGGGAGGAAAGATGTTGTCAAGTATTAAATTGAAGATTTCCAGCAACAATCGCACCCTAGGTGCGAAATATTTCGCAACCTTCAATCGGGGCAGCTCAAAAGTCACTTCCTACATTTTCCAGTTTGAATCTTTTCATGCATCTAGACTAAATGTCATCTAAAGGGGGAATTGAGAGCTTTTAGTCTCTTATTTATCTTTCATTTATTTCTCATATATTCTAATTTATTCCTCATTTACCTCCTATTTACTCCAATTTTGGTTGGTGAGTCAAAGGGAGAGGAAATGCTTAGTTTTTCCTCTATATATATCTAATTCTTCCTCTCCTTAGGGATAAATATAATTTTACTTCCATATTTTCTTCTCAAATAGTTAGATAAACATTTTAAAGTAGTTTTGTTTGAAGATTCTAGTTCGTGAATTCATTCGGAAGTATTTTATTACAAGTTCTTCTTCTTCCCTTCTCTTTACTTTTATTTTATGATTATTCTTAACATGTTTATTTTAGTTACTTTAATTATGTGTGAGTAGTTTTCTAATTCTAGGATTAAGTGTAGCCCGTAATGAATTTATAAATAAAGTTTCTATCTTTCCGTTTATTTGAATGTCACCCATTTTGATTCGATTTTAGCTTTGTCAATAATTGTATAATATTGTGGTAGCGAGGGACTGAAAGGTGAAAGTACTAAGTTTATTCAATAATCTTAGTTACTAAAGTGAAGGACTGAAAGATTAAACGTAGGTAATGGAACTCTAATATCGAACTAGAAATTCATGAGAACGAGAGTTGATTAAATTTCTAGAGGCTTATAGAAATTGTAGGACATAATGAGTTTAGTTTAATTCATTGAGCGAGACATCATATTTAAATTAATCTAGGCACGGTTAAGAGTAGTTCGAAAGAATACAATTAACTCTTTTTTTATATAATTCGCCTTCAAAATTTGACATTCATCGCGAACGGAAAGATTGTTACGGAGCTTATAAATCCATTATTGTGGTGAACCGAAATTCTAGAAGCTTTTTAATTATTGTTTTTAATCCAGAATCTAATTTTGAATTCTAATTTAGTTAATTTAGTCTTGTTAATTTAATTTACTCAACGCAACAAAAATCTTGAAATCAATTAGACTAGATAATTTTAATTGTGAGTAATTTGCTACTTGATTCAACGTCCCTGTGGGATCGGCATCCTAAATAGCACACAAATAGCCGTGCGCTTGCGGTAGAATTTAGTAATCAATTGAAAATCAGTCAACAATATATATATATATATATATATA
The DNA here is from genome assembly GCA_013146195.2 of Codonopsis lanceolata. NCBI lineage: Eukaryota > Viridiplantae > Streptophyta > Magnoliopsida > Asterales > Campanulaceae > Codonopsis > Codonopsis lanceolata. The sequence goes on along the minus strand of JABEVN020000586.1, from coordinate 10,463 downwards.
TATATATAATTTGTTTGTTTGTGTGTGTTTGTTTATGTGGAAGACTGGTTTTATTGTGTTATTGAGCTTCTTCAAAAGGGGTTGCACAGACTTATTTCAGTGAGCCTCAAATTAAGAATGTTCAAACTTTTCTCATTTGCTTCATATGACCGGACAACTCATGCTTTAAAGCTGAAATGTCAATGTGATAGGATATTTTTCTTTTGAACTACATTGCATATAAACCAGCTTGTTTGACTCCTGTAATTGACAAAAGGGAACTAAAAACCAAATTTTTGTATTTCATTGCTTGACAGAAACATTACAATAATAGTTCAGAAATATTCATACACTGAGGATATTCAATTATTCACTGATTCGAGCACAAAGATTAAGAATTAGATTCAACAATAATCACTGAAATTTCTTCAAAGTGTCTCCATTTCTCATTGCCATCCAAGTTGATCTACTGGAGGATATTAATACCTTAGTAGTGTCTTGGAGGTGGAGGAGAACTGTAGTAGTAAGCGGGAGGAGGAGGAGATTTCACTGGCGGTGGTGGAGACTTGTAGACGTATGGAGGAGGTGGTGATGGTGAAGGTGGTGGGGGCGACTTGTAGTAGTATGGAGGAGGTGGGGATTTCTTAGGAGGTGGCGGAGAGTTGTAATAGTATGGAGGAGGAGGGACTTTTTCGGAGGTGGTGGGGATGTGTAGTGGTATGGAGGAGGAGGTGATTTTTGGGAGGGGTGGGGATGTGTAATGGTATGGAGGAGGTGGGGACTTCTTAGGAGGTGGTGGGGATGTATAGTGGTACGGAGGAGGTGGGGACTTCTTAGGAGGTGGTGGGGATGTATAGTAATATGGAGGAGGTGGGGACTTCTTAGGAGGTGGTGGTGATGTGTAGTGATATGGAGGAGGAGGTGATTTCTCAGGTGGGGGTGGGGACTTGTAGTAGTATGGAGGAGGTGGGGACTTTTTAGGGGGAGGTGGAGATTTGTAGTAGTAGGGAGGTGGTGGTGACTTAACTGGTGGAGGTGGGGACTTGTAATAATATGGGGGTGGTGGGGACGGTGAAGGTGGAGGGGGAGATTTGTAGTAATAAGGCGGAGGAGGTGAGGGCGAGGGTGGAGGTGGGGACTTATAATAATAAGGGGGAGGAGGTGATGGAGATGGTGGTGGAGGTGAGTTGTAAATGTATGGAGGAGGTGGAGAAGGGGATGGTGGGGTGGAGACTTATAAACGTATGGTGGAGGTGATGGTGATGGTGATGGTGTGAGGGTGGAGGTGGAGACTTGTAAACATATGGTGGAGGTGGTGACTTGTAAATGTATGGAGGAGGAGGGGAAGGAGATGGGGGAGGTGGAGACTTGTAGATATAGGGTGGAGGGGGTGACTTGTAAACATAAGGAGGCAGTGGTGATGGAGAAGGAGGTGGAGGAGACTTGTAAACATAGGGTGGAGGCGGTGAAGCATAAATATAAGGCTTAGAATCAGCAACAACACTGGTGGCTATCAAACAAAATGTCATAGCATAAACTAGCTGAGGCCATTGCCTCAACTTCCCAAGGCTTGCCATTGTGAAATGAGTAGTTAGAACCTTCTTCTTGTGTTTTTCATTGTTAGAGAGTAACCCTTTATATACTAAACCACAAAACATTTTTGGACCTAATCATGTTAATTTAAAGTTTAAACAGGCTGTTCTATCAATACATTAATATTAAGTCTTACCAAATCTCACACTTTCTTTTCACATCATGATTTCCATTACTATGATCTGTGAGAGAGAGAAAGAGGGAGAGAGAGAGAGAGAGATGAACAAGTCAAGAATCACAAGGTAGAGTTGGGTAAGGACGGATAATCAATTTTATTCACTACAAAACGCGTTTATAAGGCGTAATAGTCTGCAGTTTCCCTTATAATGAATGAATGAAAACAAAACAAACCAAAAAGAAATTTTTAGTAAATAATAATATAAGTCAAAACCTCAGAGTTCAAATAGTATGTAATATTTCATGGAAATTCGCAGGGTGGCAGTTATTGTTGAAAACTATTTTTCTCACAGTTGTAAGATAGCTAATATACACTTCACCGGCCGCCATCTATATTTTAAAAGAGCCCACCGTCTAATTGGCGGTCCTGATCGAATTATACTAAACACATATAAAACCTTTAATTGTGAGTTTTTTTTTAAATTTCCCCGTTAGTTATGAGTTTTGTTTTTGTAGACTATTTATTGAACTGATCTCATACCGACACCGTACATATAACACATACACGTATACTAGTAATGTACAATATTAATTTATTTCCTTATAGTTTTTTTTTCTTTCTATTTTTTTTCTTTGACTTTTTTCCAGCTATATTATTGCCCGAAAATTTAATTTTGAATGAGACCTTTGTTGGATTAGAGTATACTGAAAGTAATATAAATATTGAAAGAAATTTTTTTCAAAAAAAAAACTTGTATTACTAATATTCCATTCTTATACTATAAAGCTAGATGACTAAATATCTATCATCCACTAATGAATAAATGTATGTGTACCATGAGTCATAAAAATTTTCTACCAATTATTTATTATTTTGGAAAAATTTCAACTTTGAATGAAGGGTAAGATCCCAGATTCTCAGTATGGTTTGAAATATGCTAGAAGGAGAAGAGGGATAGGATTGGTTGGTAAATAGAATAATTACCTACTATTAGCAAAGTTGGGGCAGCGGAAGACTTATTTTGGAATGCAGACATACAAATCTACCAATAAATGTAATATTCAAGGAAGCAGTAGACTTTGTTTGACAATTACAAAGTATATAAAAAAAAATATGTTTTTTTTAAAAAACAACAAAAGTAAAATATTGAGAAATTGAATGACTCAATTCACGAGGCTTTTAGCACATCATGATTGGGTGTTGGAGCAAATGGATGTGAACACTACATTTCTACATGGTGAGTTAGAATAATATATTTTCATAGAGCTGCACAAGTGATTAGTTAACCCAGTCATGAGCATTTGGTATGTAAATTGAAATAATCACTTAATGGGCTAAAACAATCTCCACGGTAGTAGTTCTAGGTTTGACTGTTACATGGTTTGTATTGATTACAAGATGAGTAAGTATGATTGTTGCGTTTATGTGAGTAGTCTTGATGATGGTTCTATTATTTTTCTGTTACTGTATGTTGATGATATATTTATTGCTAGTAAAAGTATGAATGGCGTCACGAAATTAAAGGTCTTTTTAAGTAAGGAGTTTGACATGAAAGGTTTGGGGCAACCAAGAAGATTCTTGGGATGGAGATTCCCAGAGACAAAAAAATCTAGAACATTGCTGTTGTGCACAGCAGAAGATTAGCAAACAAATTAACAAAGTATAATAGGAACAATTACAAATAAGAGAGAGAGATTGAGGCTAACGGACTGTCGAAATTTTATTAGAGACTCAATTGAAAACGTTCTAGGGATAGAACTATTTTTATGGATACAATAGAAATTCTAAAATCCTTAAAAAGATAAAAAAAAAAACAGACAAAGCAGCACAACCCTAAAAAACAGGACTGAGCGGTCACTCAGCCCAAGCACTGGCCGACCGCGCAAAATACTGTAGCACGCCTCGAAGGATCCTTGATCAAGCGGTCGCTCAGTCAAAACATTGAGCGATCGCCCAAGCCAGAAAATTGTGATGCACTTGTCCAACAATCTCCACCTTGGCGAGTATTCACCCAACCCCTTAGAACACAAAGAACACGAACCCAAAACCACCTTCAGCACCTGTAGAACTGGACCTCCTACATCTCTAACAGCTAGCGATGTGCAACAAATCCAAGCAATGCTTGAACTTGCCAGTTACACCTGGCTTCGTCAACATGTCTACAGTATTATCTGTGGTGTGAATCTTCTCGAGCAGAATATCCCCATTATTAGTCAACTCACGAATCTTGTGAAACCTCACATCGATGTGCTTCGTCCTTGAGTGATAAATCTGTTTCTTCGCTAAGTAGATTGCACTTTGAATGTCACAATGCAACAGAGCTCCACCTTGCTGAACACCCAACTCCTTGACTAAGCCCATAGGGCTTCCTTTGTAGCTTCAACAACTGCCATGTATTCCGCTTCCGTCATAGACAATGCAATAATGGCTTGAAGCATAGTTCTCCAACATATAGGTCCACCTGTTAGGGTAAACACATAACCTGTGGTAGATCTCCTACGATCATTATCGCCTGCATAATCCGAATATATATACCCTATGATTGAAATCCCCACACTCTACCTCTCAAACATGATACCATAGTCCACAGTGCCCTTCAAATATCTGAAAATCCACTTGACTGCCTCCCAATGCTGTCTGCCTGTCCACACTGATTGCCTGTGCCAAATTTGGTCTAGTACATACCATGGCATCCATGAGACATCCCACTACGCTTGCATAGGGAACCTTTGACATGTGTTAAGTTTCTTCAACTGTAGTTGGGGAATCTGAGGTAGATAAACTATAGTGATTCACCAACGGTGTTTTCACTGGTTTTGCATCTCACATGTTAAACCTCTCTAACACCTTCTCAACATAGCCGGATTGAGAAAATCAATTGGTTGATATATTTACTAAGAGTCTAGATTTTGAGAGATTTTCCAATCTTAAAAAATCTATTAGTATGTGTGCCATGTGATTTTACATTTAGTTATAAAAAATAGGCATCCTTGCAATTTGTATTTAGGGGGTACTTTAGATCGATTGATTCACATGTATGTGCCTTGTGTTGTTACTTGGGAATGACATTCTTTAACAGTTGTGACTTTGTTTTATGGTTCTCATTCTCTCTCCCAGTTCTTGAGCAAGCTTAGAAGTCCACAAAGGAAAGAGCTACCTAAAGTACAAGGGTTATACCATCTTATCTTGGTACTGTGAAACTTTGGTTCTCATAGGTTGATCTTGAGAAAAATGAATACCCTTGGAAGAGTGTGAAAACCTACCTAAAGGAAAACAGCAACCTATGAACAAGGTTTGTTGTCATTCTCTCTTGGAACTATGAATCTTTGGATTTTATGGGTTGATCTTGTGCAAAATGGCTTCCCTTGGTAATATTATGAAAGGTTCCTAGTGGCATGTCTTGTATAGCTTGAAATAAATTAAAGCTAAACTCCTAGGGAAATAAAGTACCTATAGAATCTGGTACATAAGAAAAAGTTTGGAAGAGGAGTATGTTTGAGAAATAAAAATATGTGAAATTGTACAAAATTTCATTGTTGTTGAATGCACCTCTCAATGCAACTGCATCAGGAACTACATCTGATTGATCTGATCATTTTTCACATGTGTGTGATTGCATGCCCAAAATACATGTGTTATGGACATATGTTTGATTTGGTCAGTATAACCTCCTTTAAAAAATAAAAATTTCAACCTTATCAGCATTGGCCTTTTCATCTTCCATTGCGTTATCATCTAACAACTAATTTCCAGATTTATAGCTATTTGAAAGGTTTTGATGCCAGGCTGAAGAAATCAAGGTTCACTCATTCCCTCTCAAATTTCTTTTTGGCAATTTTCCCCTAATTTGTTGAGATCATGTGCTCCTTCTCTTCATCACTTTTCCCCCAAAGCTTCATCACAAGAAAACTTTCTGGCAGAGCCCTCGATTACCATTGAAATCATTGTAGCTGAGCCCCTTCTTGAACCTCTGGACAATATTCTTCCTGGTTATTCAAACAACATAATAGATGTTGATGATCATGAGAACTTGACAAATTTTCCCCAAATTGGAAACCCTTTTGTAAGAAAATCCAAAAGGTTAATGGATATCCTAACGAACTATAAAAACTGTCTCATGCTGATGTTGATAGAGCCAAGAAGCTGAAGGTGACTCCAGGCTAAATGAAGGAAGAAATACAAGTACAATCTGATAGTGATGATGAGGGCTTTCATCCTTCTAGTGATGGCTCTAAGTTTTTGGTGGCTTCATGTGCTCCTTTTCATCAAATTGGAAGCAACTCTGGTGCAACATCACCTATGGGTGCTGCTGTTGATGCTCCTAAAGAAGATAATTATTCTATTCCATCTCCAAAAGTTGTGTTCCAGAATGACTCTCCCAATCAGGCTCAAGATGTGGATTCTCCTTCTGTTCCTGTTGAAGAACCAGAGCTTGAGTTATCTGATGAGCAGTGTACATTGGCTAAATTCATGGCCAATTTGAGGAATGCTCCAAGGCCTGCTTCTTCAAGGCCAAGCCCTACTCCTTCCACAAGCTCAACTGAATTTGATGACAGCTCAGACAAAAATTTTGAGGAGAAAGATGCCTCAGAAGAAAGTGATACTGCTCCAACAAGAATACTCAGAAGCATGACTATTCCATTGATCAATGGAGCTACTGGTGAACTTGCATTCAGTGGTGCATCCACTGATCTCGAAGTAGGTAATCCATTCTCCTCTACCTTCTTTACACAAGGTGCCTCTCTAAGATATAATCTATGTAGAAAAGTAGTTGAGGAAAGACTAATTCCTCTGAGGACTTGTTTGCTCAGAATTTAGTCCAATTATTTACTGATAGGAACCTACTGTCAACTCTCACATCTACTGCCTCTTACATTAAGGAGATGGTTTATGAGTTCTATGCTAATCTAGAAAAGAGAATAACCTCTATTGGTGATCCCTTGTTTGAGAAAGTTTTTGTTAGGAACAAACTAGCTAGTAGAATTTTCGCATTCTCTTATTAATAAGCATTGTGGGACACCTAATGTCCATGTGAGTGGGTTTATCTGTAATTGAGTGGTGGCCTCATCAGAAGTTGGCTAGGAAAGAAAACTAAGGTTAGCACAGCTAAACTGACCTCTTTCTATGTTGTTATGCATAAGATCTACTGTGCAAACTGGGCCCCTACTTCAAATGCCAACTCAGTAACTAAAGAACATGCCAAATTGATGTATCAGATAGGCTTAGGACTGGCCTTTAATTTTGGTGACTTGGTGTTGAGAAAGGTTGTTACCTTAGCAGAATCTGAAGGTGATAAGAGAGCCTTTCATTTTCTCTCCCTCATTTATAGTTTATTGATATATTAGGGTGTTGAACAATTGGAAAAGGAAAGACTAACACCTGTCTTGGAACCCCTCCCAATAAAACTGTTGAAGGGTGATAGGATTAGAAATCTACAATTTGTCTATCCTTTCATAACATATTTAGAATTTGTTCCTCCTCAATAACTATAACCAGAAGTTCTAGCATCTGCAGCTGTTGTGACCAATGCAGCTGCATCTGCAACTATATAAGACCCTTCAGTTCTCCCTTGTTTGTCATATGAGGAAACTGCTCATATGGCCCTGTCCTTTATCAGCAACCAACTTATACAGGTAGTCTCAAATTGCCTATCTTCAGACCTTGGAAGCTCAGTATACAGCGTGGATTTCCATCCACTCTGTTCCCTCCATCAATTCTGGTCAAATAGGGGGATAGACAAGTGTTGCGGCTACTGCTACTGCTACTTCTACTGAGGGTAATGAAGATGATAATGAAGTTTTTGAAAATGATGAATCTGATTATGTTTAATTCATCATATGCTTTGTGGTTGTTCTAAAAATTAATTTATAATCTATTTTGATATTCTGTTTTGTATGGTGGATAATTTTTACTATGGTTGCATCATCGGTATATTCTGATTTGTGCTTAGTAATGATTTCGATTTTACACCCTTGCAAAAATTCAGAGGGAGATGAGATATACTAACCAATGCAGGTTAGATGGTTTTATTGGTGTTAATGTCATTTGATTTGACCAGAAAGGTTCAACAAAGGGGAGATTGTAAGGGAAAAAATAGAGACTTCCTATTTTATTTAAATATTGTTGTTCCATTTCTTGGTCTTAAAGCAATGATAAGTAATTATCATAATTAAATACTTCCAAAAGCTCTCAAGAATCCATAATTAATTTGTACAAAATATCTGGTAAGATACTTGAATTGAATTAGGAAACTATTTTTGGAAACTAACCTTTTATTTCCTAATATTCTATATTTTCTTGAAATTGTTGGTTTTCTTGTTTGTGTAGGACTCTACCTCAAATATAAATACAAGAAGACTTCATGCAGACATACGCAGAGAGACATACGTTCAGAAAGATATATTGCATAGAGAGAAAAAGCTGAGAGCATTGCTGAAGTATTTGGATGCAACTATGGATGCAGTAATATCACGAACTGTATTGATCTTTTTGCTGTTTGTTTTCGTAATTTATAGGAAGCTTACTTTTTTAATTACACGTTCGCTCTACTCTTGTTTTTGTGGATTTCCACTATGATGTTTTGTTATAGGTTTGATATTTGGTTAGATTTCACGTTTGTTTTGTAAACTCATAATCTTTTTAGTGAAATCATTTTTGGCCATAAAGCTGGATATACAAGCATAAATTGTAGATTGTTTGATATACTTTGTGTTTATTACTGGTTTATTAGAATGAAGACTTATTTTGTTCACTTGTTTTGTTACCTGGTCAATGCGTCTTTGGATGTAACTACATCAGAAGCTGCATTGATAGTATTCTTGGAATCCTAACTACTATTGTTCTTTCAGGTACACGACATAAAATAGTTGTTTTATTTTCTTTCTTGAAATCTTTTATTTTATATTTAATCTAACGTGCTCGAGAGATAATTTTGTTTCAAAAAATTTAAATATCGTTATAGTATTATTTCAAATTTATTTGAAAGGATTTAGCTATAAATTATTTTTAAAAAAAACCATAATTGAAAACATATATATACGTAAATATTCTGTTGTGCACGGTATAACTCGATTACGCAGGCTAAAGGCTGGTCCTCCAAAAAGGAATGAGGAGAAGCGAGTGTACGCTCATGTTAGTTGAAGCGATCGCTTTGGATGGAATGAAGCAACCACATCAGGAGTCACATCATCAATATTTTCTTGCAGCTAATGGTGAAACCTTCATCATTGATAAAATCAGTACTCCCACAAGAGAAGCCCAACACTTGAGAAGGCCGCTTGGAGTGACCACAAAGTTTTGGCCATTTTTTCCTGAAGTTGAAGCGGTCGCGTGAAGCGACTTTGTTGTTGTCGAGTAAAAGTTGCGTCTCTTTGTACGAACCAACCGCATCGGTACTGCAACTCAGTTTTTTTGTTTCCTTTTCTAAGTCATTTTAAAGTTTGGTATTAATGTATCATATATATATAATTGTAACAAGTACAAGTTATAGACATAATTAATAAAATTTCAAGAGCTTGATGACCCAATCTCTCTATCTTTTCTTCTTTGATTGTTCACTTCTATTACTTTTTCTATTGTTTGTTTGTGTGTGTTTGTTTATGTCGAAGACTAGTCTTATTGTGTTATTGCGCTTCTTCAAAAGGGGCTGCAGAGACCTATTTCAGTGAGCCTCAAATTAAGAATGTTCCGACAATTCATGCTTTAAAGCTGAAATGTCAACGTGATAGAATATTTTTCTTTTGAATTACATTACATATAAACTAGCTTGTTTGACTCCTGTAACTGACAAAAGGGAACTAAAAAACAAATTTTTGTATTTCATTGCCTGACAGAAGCATTACAATAATAGTTCAGAAAGATTCATACACTGAGGATCTCAATTATTCACTAATTCGAGCACAAAGATTAAGAATTAGATTCAACAATAATCATTGAAATTTCTTCCTCTAATTCGCCATCCAAGTTGATCTACTGGAGGATACTAATACCTTAGTAGTGTCTTGGAGGTGGAGGAGAACTGTAGTAGTAAGCGGGAGGAGGAGGAGATTTCAATGGCGGTGGTGGAGACTTGTAGACGTATGGAGGAGGTGGTGATGGTGAAGGTGGTGGGGGCGACTTGTAGTAGTATGGAGGAGGTGGGGATTTCTTAGGAGGTGGCGGAGAGTTGTAATAGTATGGAGGAGGTGCGGACTTTTTTGGAGGTGGTGGGGATGTGTAATGGTATGGAGGAGGAGGTGATTTTTTGGGAGGGGGTGGGGATGTGTAATGGTATGGAGGAGGTGGGGACTTCTTAGGAGGTGGTGGGGATGTGTAGTGGTACGGAGGAGGTGGGGACTTCTTAGGAGGTGGTGGGGATGTATAGTAGTATGGAGGAGGGGGAGACTTCTTAGGAGGTGGTGGTGATGTGTAGTGATATGGAGGAGGAGGTGATTTCTCGGGTGGGGTGGGGACTTGTAGTAATATGGAGGAGGTGGGGACTTTTTAGGGGAGGTGGAGATTTGTAGTAGTAGGGAGGTGGTGGTGACTTAACTGGTGGAGGTGGGGACTTGTAATAATGTGGGGTGGGTGGGGACGGTGAAGGTGGAGGGGGAGATTTGTAGTAATAAGGCGGAGGAGGTGAGGGCAAGGGTGGAGGTGGGGACTTATAATAATAAGGGGGAGGAGGTGATGGAGATGGTGGTGGAGGTGACTTGTAAATGTATGGAGGAGGTGGTGAAGGGATGGTGGGGGGTGGGGGAGACTTATAAGCGGGTATGGTGGAGGGGTGATGGTT
>JABEVN020000585.1:0-29757 GCA_013146195.2 Codonopsis lanceolata | reverse complement strand
TTGATGTTTTCCTTTCATATTGGAACCATTATCATAACCTTGTCCTCACATTATCAATATCAAGTTTGAGTAATTCTAAAAGCGATTGTAATTCATTGAAAAGCCTAATCAAGAGGTATCATCAACTATTAAAAATTCTATGAAATATTCCTCTATCTTTATTGGACAACTTAACATATCAACACATCGAATTATTAAAGTCATTTGTTCATTGTGGCTTACATCAGAAATACAATCAAGTATCACCGAAAATACTTAGCCTCTTTTATTTTTTTCAATTATAGTGCTTCTTACTTTAGAGCCTAATATTGAAATCAACTCATTTTGAATCTTATGACTAAGGTAATGATAATGAATTTCCTTTTTTTGAATACGTCTAAAATGCTCTTGCATTACTAAATCAAATACGCAATTAATTCAAGTAACCTAAAAATTTTCCATTATTATTTTGGTAAATCTTTTCATTTTCTCCACGAAAAGCCAAATTTGGCGTACAAAGACATTTTACAACGAAAGAATTCTTACCAAAACTAGTTTCCAATGTTCTTTATCTTTCTTAATTTGGGTTTGTAACTCTTTATCAATTGTTTCATTCTTTTTCAATCTAATTTGCAAATCTAACCAAATTCTCATATTGTTGATATGCTCAATACCGCTCTCATGTTTTTTTATCTCACTTAAACGTTTCCAATCCATCAAGGCCTTCATTTGCTAGCAACTAATATTTTGCACCGATTTAAATAATTTACAACAAAAAACAAAGACACTTTGTTCGATCTTTTAGTAAACAATCCATTTTCTATCTTGATTCTCTCCATTTGTAATTTTCTTGTATAATAAGAATATGCAAAATGTCTAGAAAGCCCATCTATAGGAAATTTCAAATTACTCTCTCTTATAGGACCTTTCTCCACTAAAATATCTCTTGTTTTATTATCAATGTTATCCCAAGTTCTTGGATCATATATATTCAAAAGCTTGACTAGTTTGTTCAATTTTATTTTCATTCTCAATTAAATTATCATCTTCTTCATTCAAATCATCACTATCATTCTTTCATTTCTTCTTCATTCAAATCATTAGTATCATCATCTTTCATTTCTTCTTCATTCAAATCATTAGTATCACCATCTTTCATTTCTTCTTTCCCACTCATTATATGTTCGTTTCTTCTTCTTTATTACTCGGTTGTGATTCATCAATTGATCTTTAACTGAAAAACTAATTTTAAAAAACTTATCAAGTGCTCCTTTCGAAGTTTTCTTCATCTCATCATCTCTCTTTTCTTTCTTTTTTGACTTCTGATAAATATTTTCTTGGTAACATGTTGGCACTATAAATTCAATTCTAAAATAAAACACTCAAAGATAAATCTAACACAAATAACGATAATAAATAAAATGATAGTCAAAGAGCAATAAACCTGATTTTGCTTCCAATGTTTATGTTGAATTGTTGATATAAATATAAAATATCCAGGATCCACCCAAAATTTATCAAATAGGACTTTTTGTATTTCTAATTTTCAAGCAAACCTGCAAGGAAATTTGGGAAAACAAACAAAATTTCATAAACCACAAACAAATCAAAAATAAAATCATCACAAATTCACAATGATGATCATGACTAATCTGTATTGTCTAATGTATATTAACAATGAGTCAATGACTCGACATGTTGATTAAAAAAACCAAAGACTAGTCAAGTCACTTCCTCCAATTAAAAAACAATTAACCAAATACACCTACCTAACACCTTCACCTACCCAAATTACCAAAGGTCCAAACATTTAAACAATTTGATTTGTTTTTTCTCATCCACCAGACTCACGCTCACTCTCAAAGTCAAAGACTCAAACTCTGCTTCTCCTCAACTCTCTCTCTCTCTCTCTCTCCATAAAAACTAAAAAGCAATTGCACTAGCAAAGCTACGCACCTGTGACTGCCAGGAGGGCATACCTTTAGAGTTTGAGATTTAGGCTTTTATCAAGACAACAAACATCACGACTCTTGACTCTAGATGTGAGCCGTGGCCGCTAATAGAAGCGGCGTGCGTTCTGCCGTCTGCCGTCATCGTCCGTCGTCGTGCGGCTACCAAGTAGCGATTTCGGCCAACGATTCTGCGTTGGCAATTCCCAAAGATTTAGCCGTTCAACGTGAAAGACAGGATTAGAGGCAAAGAGAAAAATTTTAAAAATCCCCAAATTTGATTTCGATAATTGTATTCCAATGTAAATTGATGTAAGATGTTTTTTTTCAATTTGGGCTATGTTTATAATAGATGAGAGGAGAGAAGTCGAGAAGGAGAGAGCAGTCTCAGATTTCGAAAATTGGAAGAGAGAGGTTATCACCATTGTCCATCTGCTCAGATGTGGCCTCCTCGTCTGCCGTTTCGGCTCAGGTGTGTGAGCCGTCACCGCCTATGGTATGGTGTAAAGAGAACGGTAAAAAAAATTTACATATACCCCCTATAGAAGTACATATGAACTCGAGGCCCCCCAAAATTTGGGGCCCATGGCGGTTGCCCCCCTGGACATACCCCAGGGCCGGCCCTTACTCCGTTCCGGGTAAAGAGTCCTCGTTTGAAAGTAACTTTTTAAGAAAATGACACGTTTAGTAGTCCATTAGTAATAAAATGACAATTTTATGTCTATATTTTTGAAAGTTGACTCTTTAAGTGAAACATCCCAAATTGGAATAGTGGACTCTTTGCTCGGAACGGAGGGAATATATAATTATATTTCTCTTTCTTTGAATCTTGTCTGTGACTGTAATGCGTATCTATTTATTTTCTGTGTATAATGGTTGCTCCCCCAAGCTACCCAAATCATTAAAAATAAATAAAAAAACATCTTCAAGCTACTCTAAGCTACCTAATAAAAAAACTCCTTACAGCGGTGGCACAAACCCCAATAACTTTACATACCCCACTATTTTTATCTCAATTATATTATATCTTTATATATTATATATTAATAAATAAATTTTTTTATGCAAAATAAATTTTATATTGCATAAATTACTAAATTCAAAATTCAATTAATTTTTAATAAAAATATTTTTCAAAAATTAATATTCATTATTAAATAATAATACTATATATTATATTTTACATATATTAAATTCAATTGATTCAATGTTATTATGGTTAATTTTATATTACATATATTAATCAGTGATTGTTAATTATGAAATTTATCCATTCAGTTAATATTAACTACTTTAAAAAATATTAACTACTTAATGTATTTTCAAATATTATTTATCTGTTATGTAAAAATCACTACAATAATTCAAACAATAAACACTTGAAGACACGATATGTCAAATTAACACTTGAACTTAAAATAGAGAGATTAGATTACAGTTAACTTAAAGATAACTTACATAGAAATTTAAAAAAATATTACATTGAAACGATATAAAATACAAAGAGCTCTACTTAAATAGTTTATGGAACAACCTCGTGCAAATTTCTTCTTCTTCTGGTGTTTTGTTTTCTTTCCGCATTAGCAACTCCCATTGTTTAGTAATTTGATTTGTTTTGTCTTCCTCTAACCTCATTTCTACAAAGTTCATATATCGTTTATGTTTGTCATTAAGAGTTGACTCGAGACGATTAGTTTCACTTATCACATCAATTTGAGCCTCCTTAATGACATTTTTTTTCCTTTTTTCTTTGCAGTTTTTCTACCGGGGGGTTGAAGTGGATTGAAAGATGAATTCTCCAAATCAACAAAACTTCTCTTTGACCCACTGCTCGATGAATTTTGATTTATTTCAACGTATTGGGCCCACCACTTAGGTATGTTTCGAAGGAATTGCCAAGCTTCAATAAACGTGAAATGTTTCCCCTCATCACTTTCATATATACTATGAGCCTTCTTAATGACATCATCATCGTTCCTCCCACTTTGTTTACAGGCTAATGCATGATTATAGGCTCCAAAGAATTTTGCGACTGCCCTAGACATTTTGGAGAAATGATTTTTACATTGGCACATATTTCGTGGATTACCATCGCCACGAAATTCGTTGTAACAAACTGCCACTTTTTGCCAGGATTGTGTTGAATTTTGGTTTGTGCCAACATAATTGTCGGTACTCACGTTCTCCCATGATTTACACACAATGACAGTCTCGTTTGTGGACCACCTACTTCTTATTGTTTTTCCACTTTGCGGAGTTGATTCATCAACCAAGTCATCTTGAACATCTGCCTCTTGATCATTTTCTGGTTCCTGGTTTTGGTTGTGTAGAAAAATGAGGCAAATTTGAAGGTAGAGGACTACATGGAACATATTCAGACGATGAATTTCCTATAATTCACATGGGAAAATACCCTTGGTTGAACTGTGAAGGTAAATGAGTATTCCATGGAAATGCTTGTTGCGGCATATTGGGAAATGGGGTAAGAAAATTCGGAATTCCTCCAAATTGAGAAGCATTTGGGTTTTGAAAATTTGGAATTCCTCTAACATTTGGAAAATTATGGAATTGTTGCGATGGAGGAGGATTTGGGTAAGTTGATGTTTGATTTTGTGAGCTTGGTTGAGGAATTTGTGTAGTAAATGGTTCGTTGGACGTAGATGAGGGTTGATTATCTCGATTTTTTTTTGTTTTTGCCTTTTCGGGAGAACAAACGTGAAGCCATTGATTAGGTAATTAACAGTAAAAATAATATTAACAACAATAATATTACTAATGATAATAACAACAATAATAATAAGAACTTATTCAATGTTAATATAAAGTAATTGACAATAGTAATATAATAATGAGAATAATAAAAAAACAATTAGCAATAATGACAATAATATTAAAAGCTAAATTATAATAATAATAATAATATTAATATTAATAATTAAAAACTAAATAAAATATTAGTACTAAATTTAGTTAACACAAAAATCTTGAAATAACTAAATATGGTTAATGAAAAATATCAAATTTTGGGAAGGAGAGAAAGGAAAGGAAGGAAAACTCAAAATATTATAGAAAATTGAGTTGGTATCCAAATTCAACAAACTAAGTCTCTATTTATAGATAAAAACGTGTAGATATTTTTTAAAAAATAATTGAAAAAAATAATAATTTTTGTGGTGAAAAATAGGCCAAAACGGATAAAAAGAAAAAATCTATGTGACCAGTCAAATGACGCCACGTGGAAAGGAGGGGAAAGGATATGTCGGCGACTATTCAATGCTTCAAATTGTTGATTGAATTGTATCCCCTATACTACACCGTTTCATTTTATTTTTGTTCAAAAATGTGCCGTTTCATTTTCTTCATTTGTGCCGATGAAATTAAAAGCTACGGTAGCTTTAAATGCTACCAAAACCTTTCCATGCTTTTTCTGGCTACCGAAGCTATCCCATTGTTTTCCAAAATCTTGTAACTTGCTACCTTTTACTACTGAAGCTATTCCCATTGTACTTGGTCTAAGAATCTAAAGTTTCTATATATGTGTGTGTGTGTGTGTTTATGCCTAAATAGAACTCCATATAAATGTGTTAGCATTTCCAGAATTAAAATCCACTTCCATATATGTAACCAACAGTAATTCTTCAAAGCACGATTATTTGGAGGGAAAAGAATCATAGGGTCTGTGAGAACGAGGTGATGAACGTTGCTAGATTGAAGGAGACTTTTCTTAAGGCTTTTTTTCCTTTTGGTGCATAGAGGACTATAGCTAATTGTTTTGAAAGGTTTGTGGATAGTTTATTAGTTTTTGTGTATACACAGGATTTTAACACTTTAGTTTATAAAATCCTATTTACTTGTCAAAAAAAAAGGAAAGAAAATAACTGCTGCTTTGCAGGTTTCTGAAAAAAAATAGTTGCACAAAAGGGAAGCAACAAAAACTGGATTGCATTGAAGAGAAAAAGAAAAATGGTAAACTCCACTTGACATTTACGAAATGAAATATAAACATCAATAATACAATCCCAATTCAGTCATAAATGTGCTGCGCAGTCCAGTAGTTCATCAGGAAGACGAGGATAGCCAATTTTCATGTGAATTGGGAATTAGATTTGTGTCTGAACATTAGTAGCTGGTTTCAAATTGTTGAATTCTATGGAGACAGACAAGCTTGAGCCTTCTGAATAGCAGCATCAACTCCATCTCTTCTTTCTCGTCGACGATTCTGCCCGCAGCACAATAGTACAAACAAATTAAAGATTTTCAAGAAGAACCATTTGTTTGGAGTAATACTACAAAGTACAAACTTTCAAAGCAACTAATCAAATCATTTTCAAACAATACATACCCAAAGGGTTCACCATATAATGATAAAATCTCTAATTAACATTTGGCACATCAGGATGGAACATTTTTATGAATCCAAAGAGTTGTATCTATATTAGTATTAAGGATGTTTTTGTATTTTTTTTTTCGATATTACATAAGATTCAATTAATTGACTTCAAAACAGTATTACAACATGTTATGTACGTTAAAGATTCTACGGAAGTAATATTATAAAGTGGGCCCCTTATGTGTATCTTGATTACTTTGAATAGTTGATTCGAAAGTTAAAACTATGATCAAGGTTAACGACACCCTAATTTCCTATGTCTGCATCTTATGTACTGTATTGAGATATTGTATTCTACTTTATACAATGCAGTATATTGAGTATAGAGATAAGGACATTGGGGTGTGGTTAACCACATTCTAAAACTATTTGTATGAAACTTTGATTGAAACTATATGATTACTCTCTCTCTTTTTTTCCTTTTAACTTTGTTCCAATGCTATGCCATCGGGATTGAACTCGTCTCATGTAAGCCTCGTGGGATGAACCTTTTAGGAAAACTCGATCACACGTCAATTTTTAAGTAGGAATTAAATTAACTTATCTATTGGGGTAAATTATGGCCATTTCACTTTAAAAAGTTTTCAATCCCTACAGTATCCTATATTTTATTTGAACCACAAAAAGTCACTTTTGGGGGCATAAAAACTAGGGGTGTGCAGGATTTTTTCAGAACCGTACCAAACCAATTAAAACTTAACCGAATCAATACTTTGGTTTGGTCCTGGATCTGAATTTTCATAAAACCGAACATTTCGGTTGGTCCTGGTTCTCGAATTAAAAAAACACGAAACCGAATCGAACCAACCCAATATGTTGTTTATTTATTTATTTAATTATATTATTATATAAGTATATATATATATATATATATATTCCTAATACTTTCTTTGTTTTACTTTTTAGTTAGTACTATTTTATTATTTTGTTTTCATCGGTTTGTTACGTTATGAGTTTATCAGTTCGACATTTTTAATTGTTCAATGTACTTTTATCAAAGGTTTTTTAATTTTTTTTTATGAAGTTTCAATCTTAAAATTTTTATTATGTAACAGTTAAAAAGTAAAAAATCATAGTATTGGACCAATCCTGGTTCTCATACATTTTTCATTGGTTCTGGATCGGACCAATATTTTGGTTCCCATACATATTTGGTTGGTTCCGGTTCTAAAATTTTTGAGAATCAGATTATTGATCTGGTTCCGGTTTTCTCTTTTTTCCCAAAAAACTGGACCGAACCGGACCAAACTCACCCTTAATAAAGACTACGACTCTTAATGAGCCTAATTGATGCACGTTACAGTCAGTGCAAGAATCAGATTTTGTATCGCGATGCATCAATTTCGACTACCAAGACCAATTTGTGTTCGGTGAAAGCGATGCAACTATTCAAACCCCCAATAGATGCAAATCATAATGAAACCAGACCTTCTTGTACCTTCTTTTCAGTATACAATCAACATATGATTCAAAATTAATGTATATTTCCTGCATCTCAAATTCAAATTGATGCATCATTGTTCACAAATGATGCATTGTGATTCAAAGTTGATGCATCTAAATTCAAAAAAGGTGTCCAACTTGAATAAAATTTTATTAAGACATTTTATCAAATAGTTTATATGTATAGAAATATGAAACACACAAGTAAATGTATTTTGAGCCACACACAAACACAATGAAGAAGAATAATAGCAACAAGAGATGAATAAGTAAAAAGAGTGAGAAGCTAGGATGATGAAAACACAATTATATAGTAACCTCCATTCTTTACCAACCAGTTCCTTACTCTCTTTCCTCTTCAAACTTTTAGTTTTTTGTGTCTAGTGAATGAATTCAACAACAAGGGAGAAGAAGAAATTAATCATTTTTTCTGATTTTGGGTATACAAACAATATTTCGAAAATAAACTTTAACGGTTGAAAAAAGGAACAGGGGAGTAGAGCGAATAAATGTTTGCGAAAAGGTATCGGCAAACACTTTCTCCCATCTATTACAAGTAAATACTCTCTTCACCCCCCCTCCCCCTCAACCCTCTCCCTTAAAAAAAGAAAAAAAGAGTTGCAGTATTTCTTATTTCTTAGAGCATTCTCATTGTTTCTTTTTTGGCATTCTTCCAATTAAGAAGGTAAAGTTTGGTCACCATTGTACAACTTCCTAAATGCCAACTAGAAAAGAGAAAATTTTTACTTTCTAAATAGGAAGTTATCATAGTGGGCGCTGTCACTCATTTTTTGGAAAGTGTGATTGTGTGTGTAGGGGAGGGGGAATGGTTTTGTATTTATGTGGGATAGTGTTAAATTTAATATTTTTTGTGTAAGAAGATTATACAATAGAAAGATATATTCTTAAATGAGTAAGAAAAAAAAATGTTTAAGTGACAGTAGGACCCAATTAAGAAGATATATAAGAATTTTATACATTGGAGATGCTCTTAAACATATAGGCAGTTTGATGAAACAACTTTGCCCAAAAACAATACCCGACAGACTTTAGGGGTTGCAGAATCAGTACTTTCTTGAAAATGATATTACCTCCGTTCTAAAACGAGCATCTCATTTATGACGAAAAACAGAGAGACTTTAGAAACGGGCGGAGTAACCAAAAATACACAATCAGAAGACAAGTGAAGAGTTGCATTTAATTTAACCTTGAGTCATGGTGGTGGAATTGAGATTTGAGAACATAGAATAGACTAAAACAGGGGAGGAGAAGATTGGGGCAGGCCGGCGGGGGCGTGTCCGGAGAGAAGAAAGTTTTGCTGTTTGGAGCGGTGGAGCCAAGAAAATGATGTTGCCTAGCCCGAGGATTCGATGATTTCTTAGAATTCTAGCACTAATATTTTTCGAAGGTGCAACTGCAAACAAATAAAACTACAATCTTAAACGATTTAACATGTCATATGAGGCTATTTTTTTGGGACGGGGAAGTATAATGTATAAACATCAATGGTATTGTACTACTTAACTAAGTCCTATATCTCGGACTGCAATTTATCAAGAGGCATTACAATCCCAATCTAGGCATAATGTTGACAGAGGCGAGGCGAGGCAAAAGGGAAAAGCTTAGGCTTACTCTTTCATAATCATAACGCGGGAACTTGTTTTTTCGGGCAACATTGTGTGTGATTATTCATTAGAAGCTGGTCTTGAATTGTTGAATTTTATGGAGACAGGCTTGAGCCTTCTGAATAGCAGCATTCACTCCATCCCCATCTCTTCTTTTCTGATTCTTCTCCTCCCCACTACTACCATCAGTCCTTTGAAGCTTTTCCTTGATTGTCAGTCTCTTTGAGCTGCCCCCTTTCCTCTTCTTCCTGGTTGATGATTCTGCTCACACAACAATAGCACAAGAATCAAAGAGTCTCCCCCAACTGCAACATTTTTGTTTTGATTTCGTATTTCTATCTGTTTTCAATCTCAGTTTTCAATCTACTCAATTGAATTTAATTAGAATTCAATATTACTAAGTGATTAGTCATTAGTTTAAAAATGCAAATTAAATACTCATTTTGAGACTTGCGGATTTAATTCGTAAGACGGAACCATATTCTCGTGCAACTCAGCCCACCGTCACGGTGGGTCAGGTATGTGAGATTCGTCTCACAGAAAATACCCGAAAGACAGATTTTTCCAAGTTTTTGTAAATTAAAACCACCCTAAGAGCAAGCCCAATGACGGTTCTAATTGAAATCTAACCCAAATCTTGGGTTTCGATGACAATTTTAAAAAAAATCTTGCACAAATCATTGGTTGATTTTGTGGAAAAAAAAATCATCGATATTAAATGGAGCCTCCTTCCCCATTCTCCATTTCCATGTGTCCATGTGTCCAAATTAGTATTGGTCATCATTTTATTTTTCCCATTACCTTTCATGACAAATTTTTAGTCAACAAAATTATTTTTTAAAATATTTTTTCCTAGAATTAAAATACACATTTTTACCTATTAGACTTAATTTGTTTCATTTGGAAATCAGAAAAAAAAATTCTATGATTTTTTTAAGTTTCTAGTCATTATTAATGGAGATAAATATAGATAAATATGGTGAGGTATGTAAATGTGTTGGATTTTGTTTCACATTGGGAAGATATTTTGATTTTGAATCAAATAGGTATCTAATGGATTACTTAATTATTTTTTATTTGGGTTTCACCATTGTACATGGTCTAACAATATTTCATAAATTTAAACAAACACATTACTTGATTTCTTCAAATGAAAACCTTTAAACAGGTCATAAAACATATAAAGTTTTCTTCAGTTCTAAAAATCATAAATTTGGGAGAGAATCAACTTTAGTTTAGAAATCCATAAAGTCATAATTAGAGGCTGACAGAATAACTGGTTTTTAAGAAATCGCCGTGAGAAAACAAAGGGGAGAGAGTTGCATATTCTAACCTTGAGTCATGGTGGTGGTGGTGGTGGCATTGGGAATGGGAACAGAGAAGATTGGGGCGTGTTTGGAGAGAAGAAAATGTTGATGATGGGACGGACTTTCAAGAAGAGAGATGAATGATTTTAGCTCAAGCTTCAGGTATTCAAACCGGTTTGGGTGCTGAGCTTCCAGTATCTGCAGCTCTTCCTTGGCCTGCTCTATCATCTCTCTCTCTCTCTCTACCTTCTCTCTCTCTCTCTCTCACACACACACACACACTGTAGTTGCTCAAGAAGAAGAGAACGAACTGGAACTCTGGAAGACAAAAGGAACGAATCAAGGAAGAAAGGAAGCTGTAAAGCTTAATTTCTTTTGTACGGAACTACGTATTTTGCATTTTTCAAAGGTGTGCTTAATACAGCAGACGGTATTTACTTAATACAGTACAAATAGTAAGTAAAATGATTATTTTGCCCCTATGAATTTAAAAGGGAAAAAGTGAAGAAACAAAGAGTAATAAGAATTTTGTTGGGTTGTAACATTTGTCAAAATTTATTTACATTGTGTATATAATATTTTCCAAAAAAAAAACCAAACAAACAAACATCTTTCTAATTAGTTGGTTATGAATGAATGAGAAAGAGAATCATTTTTCTGGGATGACTATAAATGGATGAGAAATAGAGTCATTTTTTGGGATGACTATAAATGAATGAGAGTCATCTTTTTGAAATGATTTTCAAGCATAAATATCATTTTTTTTGGGTTGATTCTATGATTTTCAAAAAAAAAAAAAGAGAGGCTAAAGCTGGATTTTTGGGATGACTATGAATGAAGGAAAGTCTTCTTTCTAGAATGACTTTCAAGCATGAATATCATCTTTCTGGGTCGGTTCAGTGATTTTTTTAAAAGTCATAAAACTGGCCTAGAAAGATGATATTCATATTTGAAAGTCATCCCAGAAAGATGACTCTTCTTCATTCATAACTAACCCGAAAGATGACTATTTTTTTTTTGGACCTTTTTTGTTTTTTGTGTGTTGGTTTTGGCGAGATTGTTGGAAGTCAATTATTTTTTTGTTTTTTAGTGGAAAACTACTTTTGTATATAACGTACAATTTGGGGGAAACTAATTTAACCTCGTATGTTCAATATTCCAAATATTATCAAAGTATTAATGTTGGGGGGGGGGAATGTTAACATTTTACAAATAATTTGGACAAAATGTCACCAATTCCGTTAAGTTTCCATCCAAACTCGTTAACGGACATCTAATTTGTTAACAGAACGATGACCTGAACTTTTTACAAGGGTATTTTTTGTCCATTAACGATGACATGAACTTTTTATTTGTTGTAGAGATGACCTGTAAATGAAAAATCAAAACTATTTGAAAATATTTTTACATTGTTTAATAACAAGAAAATGATTCGAAAACACAAGTTAACATAGTTATCATTTTAAAATATATAGTATATTGTGTTGTCACAATATGGGCGAGGGAATAAGATTATGGGTGAGAGAATAAGATGAAGTTAATTCAGTAATGGATAAAAATACCCTTTTGAAAAGTCTATTTAATCTTTTTGTTGACAAGATTGGATGTTCGTTAACAAATTTGGATGGGGACTTAACGAAATTGGTGACATTTTGTCAAAAATATTTGTACAATGTTAACATTTTACCCCCAACATTAGTACATTGGCAATTTAAAAGTACGAGGTTAAATTGTTTTCCTCCAAATTGTACGTTGCGTAAAAAAGTAGTTTTCCTTTTTTAGCCGGATCTTTTGGTTCTCTTGTTTGCACTGCTTACTCACTTTCTCTTTTAAATCTATAGGGTTAAAATAGTACTTTTACCCCACACATGTATTGCTTTAAGCAAAATGAGTGTGTTGTATTAAGTATTGTCACTTTTAATTTTATTTTTCTCTTTATTTTTTTGCTTTTGTATAACTTATTTAAAAAAAATATACCGTACATTTAACGCACGGGTGCAAAAACTAGTTATGATTAAAATGAAGAGGAGGTTGAGCGCGAATGATAACACGAAATAAAACCAAAGACATTTGTTGTTTTTTTTTAGTTTCCACTTCAATTGCCTTTAGAGAAGGATCAAACTAGAGAAAAAATCGACATCCCCCTTCTAATTGAAGAACATAAAAATAAAACAAGTAAATAAACTTAATTGTCTTGAAAATTAAAATTTTTAAAAAACCAAAAATTTACCCCTTATCTTTCATAACTTAAAAACCTCATTTCTGGAATTTTATCGGTACATGATGTCCGCATGACATTAATCTTTTTTCAATGGCAACGAACTGTGTTCATCATGAAATAACATTTATAATGAAATGTATTGTTATCAAATATTCGAGAATGAGATGTAATTTGTTTTGGATGAAATTGGTATATAAATACCCAAAATCTGGTTTGGTTCAAGGTTCATTTTGCAAAACTAAACAATGTTCAAGGTTTTATTTGCATGCGAAAAAAACGAGAGATAAAATCTGGTTTGGTCAAAAGTTCATTTTGTAAAAAAAAATTAATAGGTTTTATTTGCAATAAAAAATGCGGAAAAAATAATTTGGTTCCCGCCCATGTCCACGTCAACTGCCTTGTTGGCAGCCAACTCAGCATTCCGTTTAAAGATTTAACACCTCTTTAACAGTAGGTTTTAATTGAGAAAAAAAAAAAAAAAGAATGGGTGGAGGTTTAATAGGTGAAAATTAATACATGTGAAATAGACTTTTTTGCAATTATCTCGTACTAATGCTTTAGTGATTAATTGGCAAAAAGAGAAAAATAGAAACATCATTATCCTTGCTCTAATTTTTGGCTAAAGTTTTGATAACAAAATTCGTAATTCTTTTCTTAATTAAGAAAATATTTTATTCGCGGGTATCCTAATGTAATTAAAATGATTATTAATGCATTTTATTTTCAATGATAGAAGCTTAGCAAGTGTTATAGAGGTGCTTATTAGCAACATTATTCTTAAATAAGAAGTTTATGAAAAAATTATCCAAATAATTATCGTACTATTCGTAGGTAAGCGATTTGACCAACCATATTATAATATCTCAAATGTGACAATGTGCTTAGTAATTGGGTGCAATGTGGTCCTTACCGTCAATGTCTCATTCAATTTTGTAACGAAGATGTTGATGTGGATTAACGGAGGGACTGTACAAAAGGATTTTTTTTTTGTCTTTCAATTGCACCCAGAGAGGTGAAATTGAATGAGATATGTTTGAGGAAGAAAGGGGTGCAATTGAAAGACATTACCCTTCGTACAATCATTTTGTTAATTCACGTCAAAAGTTTCGATACAAAATTGGATGGGGTACTGACGACATGGACCACATCGTATTCAATTAATGAGTACATTGGTCACATTTGAGATATAACAATGTGGTTGGTCAAATCAGTTACCTACATATAGTACGATGGTTATTTGAATAATTTTCCCGAAATTTATTTATATTTGAAATTATTTCCAATTAGTTGAGAATGATTTTCAATGCATTATATTGTAGGGGTAAATTTGGGTCCGTCCACTATGATAAATTTCAATCGCTACAAAACCATATGATTTCTTTTAACCGGAAAATGTCACTTTTAAGAACGAAAATACTATGATACCCTTAATGAGCATGAGGTGTGCTACGGATCACACACTCACGTTCATTGCGTTGAATCAATTGTTGCATTGCAATGCATCAATTACCTAATCCAATTTTGTATAGTGGTGCAAAAACGATGCACCGCGATGCATCAATTTTACTTACATAATTCTATTTTGCATCGCACTGCATTAATTTTAATTATTTAATTCAATTTTGCATCGCGCTGTAAAATCATAATTTACCAAATGTTCATTTCCTCTGCTTTCTTCTTCCATCTCGTCCATCGTAAGTCTTCTTCTTCTTCCTCCTCCTCCTCCGCCTTCGTCCACACTAAAAAGTCCTCCAACCGAATACAAGTTCATTATAGTTTTATACTTAATGAATCGAAAAAATCAATTCCCCTTCAGGGCGTTGCCCCCGAACCTCCTCGACCCTTGTGACTTAGACTGGACAAGTCGATCCTCGTTTCGTACAACAATTGTAATTTCAAACTCTAAAGAGTTGGTTGGAGCTAAGGAATTAGTTGATCTGGGTATTTTAAGAACAATATTTCAAAAATAATTTTTTGTGGTTGAAAAATAAAATTTAAGACTGTAGCGAAAAAATATTTGGGAAAAGACACAACCAGTAATTTCTCTAATATTTTTATTAATAGAAACTCAACATTCAACAAGTGTTTTAAGAAAACGTGTTCACAAAATTATTTTAAATTAATGTGCTTTTTTTATAGATAATATAGTTGGCACTCTTAACATTTAATTGTTCGAGAAGATGGAAAATTTATTAATTATTAGAAATATCAAATACTCTATTTGTTCCACCTAAATAGTTCATCTTTGAAAATTTTAATAATTAGGAGATATATAAATAATATTATAGTTACTTAAAATTACAAAAATAATTGAACATAGTTAATACTCCCCCGTTTAGGGCAAACAAAATGACACTTTTAGTAAAAAAAAAAAAAATAAGAAAATGACACTTTTAATAATTTTTAAATAATAAAATGATAATTTTATACCTTAATTTTTTTAAAATGGACTATTTAAGTGAAACATTCCAAAATGAAATAGTAAACTCTTTGCCTGGAACGGAAGGAGTATGTTAATATCAAATGTGAAACATAAATTTGATGTTATGGGGATTGAAGAAAGACATTTAAAAAAAAAAGTTGACTCTTAATCTTAAATGTTTTAAAATAATATAATGAACTCTTGTATTTTAACTGGAGTATAAAATTTCAGTTATCTAGCTATGTACTTTAACTAACTCTAATGATTATTAATCTCGATATAAAAAAATCAAAACTATTAATTATCATACATGGAACGAAGTTGGTTCTAAAAAAATATTAATTAATAGATTACATTAATTATAAAAATATTACTCACTCCATCCATAAATTATCGTCCTAGTTGATCCGATGCATAGATTAAGAAAAAACAATTGACTTGATTATTAATATTGGTTTAATGTGTAATTTCTTTTAAAGTTCATGTGTATGTGGTCTATAATAAAAATATGATGAAAAAGTAAGGGTAAAGTGGTAAAAATGATGTTTTAAAAAAGTAAGTTTCAAACTGAACATTTATTTTAGAATTGACGAAAAAGAAAATGAGGACGATAATTTAAGGACGGAGGGAGTAATAATTAGAGTGTCGACTGCATACATTAAAATGAGAATACATTACCTACTAATATTGTCATTGCCTACGTTAAGAATTGAGTTTTAATCAGTCATCTTTTATGGTTATTGACCAAAAAAATGATATGGACTTCCCAACCTAAATAGCCTTTCACCCATCTGTGACTCTCACAAGTCACAAACATACGAAATCAGTTCTTTCATATCCCTCCACCATTAGTGTTTGCCTTAAACCATCGTTGAGGATTCATCTCTCTCACCTCCCTATCTTTTTCTATTTCCCTTTCTCATCTTCAAATCCTAGGTCGAAACCATAGGTTCATCACTCACAATGAATTGGTCGACTATTGAGTTGGTTAATCGACTATAGTCGATTAATCAACTAGTGAGTCAGTTAATTGACTCGTGAGTCGATCATCATCACTAAAGGGTCGATTATAAGTTGGTTGATTGACTCACTGAGTCGATTAATTGACTCATAATCTACCCTTGAGTTATGGTGATCGACTCATAGTCGATTAATTGATCATTTAATCGACTCAGTGAGTCGATTAACCGACTCATAATTGACCCCTAAGTCGGTCATCGACCATTGAATCGATTACTCAACTTAGTAAGGGTGTTTTGTGGTTTTTGATGAAAAAAGTGACCATTAAAGATTTTATTTATTATTATTATTATTTATTATTATTATTATTATTTTTAGTAAGTGTGGCCATCTTTGAACATAGTTGTTTTGACATGACCATTTTAGAAGAAACCTCCGTTATCCCCTCATTAGTTATACCAATGAGAAGTATGTTATTATTAACACATTCACAAAAAAAAATAAGATTAATATTTTTAATCTCAAAAGTCAAAACTACCCTCGATATACAATTGTAAATTAGTAGTGAGGATACTAATAGTACTGAGATTAATAATACTATTTATCCATATCCGACTACCAAACAAACCATTATAATGTAATTACTCCAATCTCATCAGTCTTAGTATTGTATTTTCTAACCTATTTTTTAAAATTCAATTATTAAAAAACCAAATAAAAATGAATTATATATTTCGACGGGAGTCAATGGATCGGATTCGAAGCGGATCAGTCAAATCCATATCTGATTTATTAAGAAACTATCAGATTATCTCTCGGATGTTTCAAAGCTTGATCCATATTCTAAACTTTTGGATGATTGAATTCGAATTTTATTCGATTCATATTAAAGTACTGAATAAAATAATATCAATGTATTTTTACTCAATCAAAGGTCGAATTATCATTAAAAATTCTTGTTTTAAGTTGCACAAACATGAATAACAATATTACTAAGATTTTATAGTGCATAGAAGAATTACATATAGCAAAAATCTTAATGATTTATGACTAATAACTTCATATAAGTAACTTATATATATATATATATATATATATATATATTGGATCAGTTCGAGTTGTTAACAGATTGAAACACCTTAAGTCAAATTTGATTTGTTAAGCTGTATTCAAATCACAATTGTATAATCGAGGCAAAAGTAAACTAGGATTATTTGCGTGTCTCGAGAATGTTTAAATGGTCATTTCAGTTCAGCATGGATCACTGGCCTCAACGGTCGGATTTTGTACGTGTAAATCAGTGTATTAACTGTCGAGTCATGCAAAACCAATGCATTTATACCAAACACAGAAACACTGCAGTAGACATGAATATTCAAAAGAAAATAAAAAAATAATTATGAATATCTTAAATTTTCAAATTTTGGATCGATTTCAAATTTTATGTGACTCATTAAATTACAGAATAAAAGTAATAGTATAAAGTTATCTTTTTACTCAATTAAATGTTGAACAAATGTGAAAAATATTATTTCTAACTTATATAAACATGAATAATGTTAATAAGATAATAAAATACGTTAAAAATTTTATATTTAATTGAAATAGTAATAATTATGTTTAATTCTTAATTTAATCATTTTACTATTATAAAAAATTAACTAAACTCATTCTACTGTAATTTTTCCCAATTTAGTAATTCACTTCACAAAAAAAATATCAATATGATTTATAAAATGAATACCGTTAATGGAATGATATGAAAAAACTAAAATACCCCATCTAAAAAGCATAAAAAGACTAAAATATTCACGCCATCAACCTTGGTCTCTGTCCCCTTTCTCATTTTCAAAATTAATAGAAATTTTAATTCATCCTTTAATTATATCCCTTTCCATGATACTATCTAGTACTGCCCTGCTAGATTATATACTAGATTTGTGAATACTGAATACCCATGAAGAATCTATATATATATAATATGACAGATGTGTCTAAATTTTTTTTTTTTTCGTTAAAAACGTGTTACCGAAAATGGAAACTTATATTTATTAACAATAAGTAGATGATATGCATTGGGAATATAAACATTGGTAACACAAATTCATTACTTTTTTAAAAAATGACAATTTATTAGTTATTTAATTGTTGTCTTGAAAACATACAATTTTTTTTGTTAGTTATTAATTGTTGTCTTAAAAAATATCATTTTTATACATTTAATTAATTTCTTTTCATTGGCAGTGCAACATTCCTCTCTATTTTTTTCTTCCAGCCCAAGCCCCCTTCTAAAAAAACCAATTTAAATCACAACGTTGCATTACATACCTCAATTTAGCTTTGCTTCACAACTGTCTCCACTAATCTCCACAACCGCCGCCTCTCTCTAACTATATTGACTCTAAGAGTGGCTAGCTTCTCCTAATCTTTATGAAAGAGGCAGAATCTTCATTTCTCCTTCATGTCTTCTCTTCTTTTTAAAAAAATTCTAATTATCATTATTATCACTTTAATTTTTATTGTTATCATTATTTAACTCAGTAGACCAATGGGTCAAGCCATAAAAGAGTTTATTGTTCATTCCATTGCTCAAACTCAACTTTGGGCTAAAACGCAAACAAACAAAGTACTATTGTGACACAACTCGAAATTTCTCATATAACTAAAAATAGACCCAAACATATATTAAGGTCAACCCAAAATAAAATACAACATTAATTGATATAATTAATATTTTTTTATTTAAATTTGGGGTATATTACAATATAGGCCATGTGAAAATAATAGTATTATTGTGTGCTTTATTTAATGTTTACTTTTCTTTTTTAATTCAATAGTCTTAATTATGTTTGAGGTTCTGTTAAAATGTGTCAATCTGACTTAAATTCCTCATTTATCGGATATCACAAACGATATGATATTATACTATTTTAAAAGTAAATTTTAATAATTTTTTGTATTTATATACTTACAATAATAAATTTCTATTATTTCTATTATTCTTTTGTCATTTACATAAAACATCAATTTCTTTTTCTTTTTTTGTCATTTACAGGCCCAAGTATTTTGTCAAGTGTTTGTTTTAGAAATCATGAAAATGGTTCAAATCATTTTGTTTGTATTATTAAGTTGTATACGTCTTATTCATACCATTTTTTCTATTGATGATATTAATTATTTAGTAAATAATCTCACCTTATGTAATTTTTGCTCTAAGCTATGATTATTAACAACTAAAAATTTAAAATTTAAGATAATTATATTTTCAATGCTTGCAAATCATGAAGAATATGTTATACAAAAATCAATATTTATTTTATTGGTTTTTATCCTAAAAATTGTATTGAATCCATCAAATGTTACGTTGTCTTTCAAGTTCCATAGAAGGAAATTTACATTGTATCGTAAGCAATAACAATTAACAGCAGTTAACGTCAATCACTATTGCTTATAAGACTCTTATTGAAGAAGTCAATGGAAGTCATGGACAACTATATTCCGTAGTTTCAGGGTAAAAACTCATTTTGGAGAAATGCGATGTAAATGACAAGCGAACAAATAAAACAACAAATATTGTGTAAAAGATTTTTTTTTCAGAATCTACAATGGTTAGTCTTACAATTATATATTTATATTTAAATAGTTTCCCTTAATTCATTCTTTTAATATTGTTTTTATTCTTCATTTTGATTTTGCATAATTTAGTTGAAAAAAATATGAAAAAACTAGTTTGAAATTCCAACTAACAGTTAAATTGCTAATCAAATTATAAGAATGAACAAAACCTATAATCTCGTCCGCTGAATCACCTGTCCTAGCTTATCACACCTCACCAGCGGTACACTCTCAGATCTAACCTCCTCTATTTCTCTCTTCCAAACCTCATCGCCACTGCCTCATTCCCAACAGGGCCGGCCCTGAGTTTCAAGAGGCTCATGGCAAAAAAAAAAGGGGGGTCCTTTATAAAAATAAAATCATTTAAAGTATTGGCAAAAAGAAAAGTAAAAAGTTTATAGTAAGAATTAAACTCAAAATATTACATAATCTACCAAGTATGTTAACAATTGGGTCATCTATTCTACACTAAACTAATCAACACGTTATAATTTATCTATTCTACACTGAACTAATCAACACGTTATAGTTTATCTATTCTACACTAAACTAATCAACACGTTATAATTTATCTATTCTACACTAAACTAATCAACACATTATAATTTATATACAATTCACAGACTAAAAAAGTAACAGACTAAAAAAATTGACAACTAGTATTTGAACCTATGACCTCTACCTTAAATCATAGGCATCTTAACCAATGGGTGAAACCAATCAATTATAAATGTTTATGACACTATAATATATATACTAAATATAAGGTAGTACTCAAACATTTGGGGCCCTAAAAATTGGGGGCCCATGGCGGTAACCCCTTTTGCCGCCCCCCCAGGGCCGGCCCTGATTCCCAAGCACGCCTGGTTGCTCAATGGCGATTAATCACATATCCGAGCAGCAACAACCCTCTTCAGCCGCATCTTTTTCTCTCTTCACATTGCCATCTCCGTCACCGGCCAAACACCCAGCTGTGCCCATCTCCATCTCCATCTCCAATCCCTCCCTCCGCTCCGGTGAATTCTTGGAAACAACTTCTAGCCATTTTCTCCCCTCATCGGCTTTCTGTAAATTTGAGCTTGGGTTTGAATATTGGAACCAAAATCTAGACCGGCCAAAGAAAGTGTGACTTTAACATCAAAACATCTTTCTTTGGGTTTTAATGAAAGGTTTTCTCCAAATCTGTTAATAGAAAGAGAAAAAGAGAACAACGTGTTGCAAAAATAGGGGTATTTTTTCGTTATCACAAAAAAGTAAAATGGCTCATCCAAAAAAAAAAAAAAAATAGACGGAGTGAGTAAGGTGATACTTTTGATAAAATAGAGTTGTCAAATTGTGAAAAATGGTAATAAGATGAATTTAAATAGACTTTTCGCAATAATAGAGTGACAAAAATTAAGAATTAAGCCTAATAATTAATGACTAAATATTAACGTAATAAACTTTTGTACATATATGTATTACTATACTTTTTATATCATATTGGATCAAATTGTTAACTGTTTGAAACACTTTAATTCTAATCAAGTTTATTAAGTAATAGATTATTGGATCCATATTACAATTGGGTGGTCGAATTGAAAAACTTCAAACCCAATTCATATCCTAAAGTTAATATTGAACTCTGATCGGATTCAGATCAAAATTCGATCAATGGACAGACTTAGATATAAACCATCTTTAGTTATGCAAAACCCATGTGCTCCCTCATTCCCTAATATTATATTACTTTTCTTTTTCACTCATGCCGAATTTTTTAAAAATCTTGTTTGTAAACTTTTCTTGTTATAATTTTTTTAATCATTTTATCCTTATTTTTCGTACTAATATAATAATTTTCCTACCTGCACATGATCTTTAAAGAAAACTAGATATGATATCAATATTAATAATTCAGTCAATTATTTTTTTTAATCCGTATGACAAGCCAAACGAGAAAATAATTTAGGAACATATGGAGTATTTTTTTTGTTCTCTTTGTTTAATTCATTTAAGGGTGGAATATGTGTGTTCAGTATTTGACAACATTTCAATTTCTTCATTTTGTTTTCATATGTTTTTGTTTCACTTTGTTTATGTTTTTTTCCGATTTGAATTAGAAATAAAAACGCGTTTGATAACTGTTTGTTTTTCTACGTATGAGTTTGTGTGTAAGAGCATACAGAACATACAAAAGAGATGAATTTAGAATTGAGTTTTTTTTGTGACCAAAGTTTGAAAGTCAGATTTAATTTAACTTGAGCCTTCTGTGTTTTGGACAAGAATAATTTCAAGTACGTGGGAAACAAATATTTTTAATTTCTAAATCTTGGGGGGAAATGAAAAACATGTCTAGTTTATCAGGATAAAAAATAGTTACCAACCACATTTCTATTTCTAATTTTCACCAAAAATAATAAATAAAAACAAAAATATTAGAAACAAAATGATTTTCAAACAACCACTACTATGGACATTTAAACATTATTTTGTTTCCCTTTGTATGACTTATTACTAAATTTATTATATTACATGAATTGCAAAGTAGAAAGAGTGAGAGGGAGAGAGATTGCTAAAAGATGAAGGATTATTCTTAGAGCTGTCAAAGCGGGTTGGCGGAGCAGGTCAACCCGTGACCCGCTATAACCCGCCATTTGGTAAGGTAGTGCGGGTCGGGTCAACCCATGAAATGTGGTGAGTCGGGAAATTGTCAACCCAACCCAACTCATCTTGGGTTATGGGTTAGATGGGTCAATCCACCAACTTTTCTTTCACTTAATCAAAATAATCATAAATAACACAAAAAAATGTCGCAATTCATAAAAAAAATTATATTTTATACTATTATATTTTTAATAGTGTTTTCTAACAACTTTCTCTAATATTAATAGTATACAATGAGAAAAAAATAGAAGTAGGAAACTATTTTATCATTACTCTTTTTGTGTGTTCTTATAATCATTTTTTCTGAAAATATTGCAGTTAATATACCTTATTCTGACATCTTTAGTTGCTATAAGTGTCACTTTTTGAACGAATTCAAAATCATTTACTAATATTTCATAATTTCAGATATAAAAAATAATCTTACATTTTGAATGAAAATTATTTAAAATAATTGTTTCAAACTTATGACTTGTTTATTTGAAACTAGTATATGGCGGGTCAACCTGTCCCAACCCACCTTAAACTGCAACCCGCCGCAGGCTCAACCCATTTGACCCACCTCATAATGGGTTCATATTTTTCCAACCCACTTTTTTAAAATAGCAGGACGGGCCAACCCAGCGGGTCCAACCCGTTTTGACAGCTCTAATTATTCTTAGAAGTTACAACAAATGTGAAAGTGAGTAATAAGGATAATCAACCTTAAATATTGAGGTAATGTTTCCAATAAGCTTATAATTTGTTACGCTAAAATTTGGGCAGACATTATAGATGTATATGAGTTTTTTTTTTTTTTTACTAAAGTAATAGATTTGTTGGTTAGTATCGAGATATTAAGTTAATTGGTGACGTGTTTAGTAATTATGTGAACAAACTAAAATAAACGAGTTACGAAAAATGAGTTATACCTTCAAGAAGTTGAAGAAAAAATTGGAGGATTCAGTTTATAAATATGTGCATTTTGTAGAGAAGAAAACTAAAAACAGTTTACTCGTTTGAATTTTTGGACTACTACAAAAATTAATTGGTTCAAAATTAATACTTTTCTCAACAGTGATTTGGTGCAATATTAAAATGCTAACTTTGAATCATTAAATTTTGGGATGACAATTTTGAACCGAACGTGGATATCCGAACAGAACTAAACCGAAGTTGACAGTTATTAATTAGTTTGATTGAATATGATGCAGGCAATGGGGAATAGCCGAAATGAAAAATTGGGGAATAATTATGTTTTGGTATTAGTATTAACCACCCCATTCCTTGAATCGTTACCCTAACTGTTAATAATATAAACTTTAGCATTGTGTGTGTGTGTGTGTGTGTGGAAAACAAAAAAACCCCTAATACTATTGTCAATCACGCGAAATCGTCATTCGGTTTGCTTATTACTAAAAGATGAAGGATTATTCTTAGAAGTTACAACAAATGTGAAAGTGAGTAATAAGGATAATCAACCTTAAATATTGAGGTAATGTTTCCAATAAGCTTATAATTTGTTATGCTAAAATTTGGGCAGATATTATAGAGGTATATGAGTTTTTTTTAACTAAAATAATAGACTTGTTGGTTAGTATCGAAATATTAAGCAAATTAGTGACGTGTTTAGTGATTATCAGTTAACAAACTAAAATAAATGAGATACGAAAAATGAGTTATACTTTCAAGAAGATGAAGAAAAAAAATTGGAGGATCCAGTTTATAAATCTATGCATTTTGTAGAGATGAAAACTAAAAACAGTTTACTCACTTGAATTTTTGGACTACTACAAAAATTAATTGGTTCAACATTAATACTTTTCTCAACAGGGTTTGGTTTGGTGCAATATTAAAATGCTAACTTTGAATCATTAAATGTAGGGATGACAATGTAAGAAGGATATGACTTGAATTATTTGTGTTTCTGGCAGTGTGTGTTGTTGACAGATTAAGAAGGATCCTCGAGGCAATTAAGCTTTGTCCTTAAGACAAAAACTGGCCCCGTATACAGACTGAACGGGAGGTGCCAGTGAATCTCCCAGGATTTAGGATACTTACGTGATTGAAGATGACAGTCTTCCAAACTCCACGGCGAATCACGAACGCTGGGCCAGATCTCCAGGCGTAAAATGGTTGTGCAAAAGAGGAGAGTTTCGATGCCAAAAACTGTGTTTGAATGTAGTATTTAAGTGACAGCTTGGGGATGGCTTCTAATAAACGAAGTAGCTACGGTGTCTAAAATGTATTACACCCTTTCGACATAATCGTTTGTAATCGCCAAGGCCACCGGCCAAACCGACCAACCAAATGAAGCCAGGCGGCGAAGGCGGCGGCGCGCGTGTGTGTATTTGGACCTGCACCTAGGTAGGTCTTTCCTCCTACACAAAAGTGTAGTGGCCCAAGGGCTGAAAGTAAAGCCTCAAAGCTCTACCTTATAAGGTAGAGCTTGTTTCATTTTGTTCCCAATGTGGGATTCCCACACTTCATTTTACATGACTTAGCTTTATTCAAGTTATTGGAAACCAAGTTTCCAACAATCCCCCACATTGAATAAGATATCATGTAAGTTGATGACATATTGATATTTACAGAGATACAACTGAGAGTAACTATACTGGAATAGGTGGCTTTTGGCTTTGAACCTTTCCTTATGATATACTATCGGGATGACTTACTAATTAGTGACTTGAGTGTCTTGAACTGATTAGTGTTTGATGTCAACCAAGACAATAGCAATCACACAGCTAACCTCAAACAGGGTGTGATTCTTCGTTTGTGTTCATTTTGGCCCTGAACGATACCTAGTTCTGTGAATGTTTTTAGAGAATTTTAGCCTCGTAATTCTCATAAGATCGGCCAGTCTTACATTCACATAGGTGATTGCCTATAAAGAGTTGTTCTGTCAGAACTCCGCTTGACGATTCAAGTCATAGGAACCATTAAAAGCAAAACTTATCCTATACCGTGACAGATAACACTAGTGTGTTTCACCATAGGAATGGGTAGGACTTAAGTCCCTTAGTGTTTTCGTGGAGATTAATTTAGTTGGGTTGTCCCTTTGAACCTAGACCATGGGATCTCCAATCAGCTAGGTGGGGTTTGCCGCTAAATTATTCTTTATTTCATAGGCTTTAGGCCCATTCCCTTCGATGAGTTGCATACTTGCTCTCTAGACAGACCTTTAGTTAGTGGATCCGCTAGGTTGTCTTTCGATCGAATGTAATCGATGGTGATTACTCCATTTGAGAGAAGTTGCCTAACGGTATTGTGACGCCTTCGTATGTGTCGCGATTTACCGTTATACATATTATTTTATGCCCTTCCAATTGCGGCTTGGCGTCAATGGATGCATATAGCAAGTTGTGGCCATCTTTGGAAGATTTTCTAGGAAGTTGCGTAGCCATTCGGCTTCTTCTTCATTTGTTTTATCTAAGCGATAAATTCGATTCCATTGTAGATCTTGCGATGCAAGTCTGTTTGGAAGGATTTCCATGCGATAGCACCACCACCAAGTGTAAATACAAATCCACTTGTGGACTTCGAGTGGTTAGTATCAGATATCCAGTTGGCGTCACTATAACCTTCTATTCTTTGGATACTTAGAATAGTGCAACCCATAGTCTTTAGTGTATCGAAGATACCTAAGGACTCTTACAATAGCTTTCCAGTGATCATGTCGGGATTGCTATTAAATGCTTAAACGATTATTTGTTTGAGCAATATCAGTCGCGTGCAATTCGTGAGATACATTAGACTTCCAATTACACGAGAGTATTCAATTTGAGATACACTTTCGTGTAGGTTCTTTTTGAGATGAAAGTTTGGGTCTATTGGAGTTTTTGCAATACTATTATCACCATTGCTGAATTTCTCCAGTAATTTCTCGATGTAATGAGATTGTGATAATATGATCTCCTCGGATGTTCTAGATATTTTAATACCTAAGATGACATCAGCTATCCCAAGGTCTTTCATGTCGAACCTGTTGGCCAACATTTTCTTGGTGTCCTTGATCATGTTGTCGTTATTGCCGATGATGAGCATGTCATCTACGTAGAGGCAGATAAGGACGTAACCATGTTGTGTATTTTTGGCGTACACACATTTGTCACATTCGTTGATCTTGAACCCATTAGCAAGTACTACGTCATCAAAACGTTTATGCCATTGTTTTGGTGCTTGCTTTAATCCGTACAACGATTTGACCAATCGGCATACTTTCGTTTCGTTGCCCGGAGCTATGAATCCTTCGGGTTGATTCATATAGATTTCTTCTTCGAGTTCCCCATTTAGGAAAGCAGTCTTAACATCCATTTGATGTATGCTAAGACCGTGCAAAGCTGCAAAAGCAATTATTAGTCGAATTGACGTAATTCGGGTTACAGGGGCATAAGTGTCAAAATAATCAACACCTTCCTTTTGATTAAACCCTTTTGCGACTAATCGTGCTTTATACTTATCAATGGAACCATCGGGTTTTAATTTTCTTTTGAAAATCCATTTACAGCCCAATGCTTTACACCCCTTGGGAAGATCAACTAATTCCCAAGTGTGGTTTTGCATAATGGAAGATATTTCGCCATTAATGGCTTCTTTCCATTGAGGAGCTTCGGAGTAGACATTGCTTCTTTGAACGTGCGAGGTTCATTATCCACTATAAATGTGGTCACAAAGTCGGGTCCGAAGGTTTTAGTTATTTTTGCCCGTTTGCTCCTTCTTGGTTCATCATCCGGTGCAGCTGGATGGTCTTCTTGGACTATGTCCATGGGACCAATGTCCGTGGGGACCTCGTTCTCGTATTCGCTTGTGTTCCAAGGAAATGAGCGTTTTCCATTAGTATTTTGGTTATTTTTTAATGGAAATATGTTTTCAAAAAATGTGACATTTCTTGATTCTAGTATTGTATTTACTTCAATATTTGGATTGTCGGACTTGTGCACTAAGAACCTATAGGCACTACTCCGAGCTGCATATCCTATGAAGATACAATCTACGGTTTTTGGACCGATTTTCATCTTTTTAGGTAATGGTGCTGCCACCTTAGCCAAGCACCCCCACACTTTGATGAATTTATAGGAAGGTTTTCGACCAGTCCATAATTCATAAGGAGTTTGCTCAATTTCTTGTGTGGTAACTTGTTGAGCAAGTAATTTTCTGTGAGCACCGCCTCCCCCCACATTTCGTCGGGTAGGCCTGATTGAATCAGTAATGAATTCATCATTTCTTTGAGTGTGCGATTTTTCCTTTCCGCAATCCCATTGGATTGTGGAGTATAAGGAGGAGTCACTTGATGAATTATTCCATGTCTTTGCACAAAAGTCCTTAAAAGGATGTACGTACTCACCTCCTCTATCAGATTTGAGAGTTTTTATCTTTTTCTCAAGTTGATTTTCTACTTCGTTCTTGTACATTTTAAATGCCTCGAACGCTTCATCTTTACTATTTAACAAGTAAAGATGACAATAACGTGTGCTATCATCAATAAAGGTGATGAAATAGTTTTTCCGCCACATGACTCTATGGATTTAAAATCACATAGATCGCTATGAACTAGCTCTAGTGGTCGAGTGTCACGTTGTATTGTTTGAAAGGAGGTTCTTGTTTGTTTGGCCTCAACACATATTTGACATTTTTCCTTAGTGTCGATTCGAGCTTTTGGAATTAATTCCATTTGCATTAATCGTCTTATAGAATCATGGTTAACATGACCTAGTCTAAGATGCCAAATATTAGAGTGCTCAAGCAAGTAAGAAGAAGATGTAGATGTTGTGTTATTAATGCTACTATTGTTGGGTGGGGTTACCACCAGTACATTACACTTGAACAAGCCCTCATTGAGGTAACCCTTGCCCATAAAAACTCCACTCTTCGTAAGTACAAACTTATCGGATTCGAAGACCAACTTGAACCCATGCTTTATTAAAAGGGAGCCGGAGATTAGGTTTTTCCTAATATCCGGGACATGGAGGACATTGGTGAGCACCAATTCCCGTCCGCTGGTCATCTTGAGTATCACTCGCCCCTTTCCTTCCACTCCAGAGGTGGAAGAGTTGCCCATGAAAAGCTTCTCGCCGGACGTCACTTTGGAGTAAGATGAGAACATCTTTGCATCGCCGCATATGTGACGTGTGGCGCCGGTGTCTACATACCATTCACGACCCGTGCCGACCAAGTTTGTCTCGGAAACCACGCAAATCATGCTGATGTCTTCATCAACCACGTTGGCTTCTTTGCGGACTCGCTTCTTGCCTCGGCACTCCGCAGCTTTATGGCCCTTCTTATCACAGTTCAAGCACTTGCCCTTGAACTTGTACTTCTTTCCTTGCGTAGACGTCCCTTCCTCGGAGCTTTTACGCTTCCCGTTCTTGGAGTCTTGCTCGACCACATGCGCCCCTTCTATGGGGCGAAGCTGCTTCTTGTCGGCGACCCGGTTATTCTGCTCAATTCTTAGCCTTAGGATCAAATCCTCCAACGACATATCTTTGCGTTTATGCTTGAGATAGTTTTTGAAGTCCTTCCACGCGGGAGGTAGCTTCTCGATCATTGCCGCAACTTGGAATGCTTCGGAAATTATCATCCCTTCGGCTGCTATCTCGTGCAAGATAAGTTGGAGTTGTTCAACCTGTGTCATAACACTTTTGGAATCATTCATTACAAATTCTAAAAACCTAGCAACTACGAATTTCTTCGAGCCGGCATCTTCGGTTTTGTACTTCTTTTCCAATGATTCCCAAAGGTCCTTGGCCGTCTTAAATGGGTTGTATACATCGTATAACGAGTTATCTAGTCCATTTAAGACGTAGTTCCTGCAAAGGAAGTCGGAGTGCTTCCATGACTCGACAGCGGCCACGGTGGTGCGATCCGTTTCCCCTTCTTTCAAGATAGGGGTTGTTTCCTTCAGGCACTTTGGACAGGTTCAACGTCGTAAGGTAGAAGAGCATCTTTTGTTGCCATCTTTTGAATTCTTTGCCACAAACTTTTTCGGGCGCTCACCATGAGTGTGAACGGTGGTATGCATCATTTACGCCATGGGGCATTTATGCAGCGCAGCGGGTTCCTTTCCAGAATTGGAAGCCATGCTTTGCACACAAAACAGGATTATGCTAAGTTATATGAAACACTATTGTTTCTATATAATTAGCAACCAGATTTTAATAGACTTTCTTGTTCTATGTTGTCTGTATTAAAAACTTTATTAATACAATTAAGTATCCAATCAAA